>CABFWO010006735.1:6846-22914 GCA_902155825.1 Timema genevievae | reverse complement strand
CCTACCTAACTTGTGAGATAGGTCCCGCCATCTTATCTCGCTCAGTTCCATAAGAAAGTAGAAATATTCACGACATAAGATTGAGGTTAGTTTCAAATGTGTCCGCAGTTCGGGACATCTGCTAATTACCAGAGAAGTAACAAGCGTGCTAACCTGTCCACGTCCCTGGTAGTGCTTGTAGTCAAGACCGCCTTTTCTAGAAACTTTTAGCACCTTTCCATGTCATCGGTAACCTTCTACACTCACCTACTAACACCAATTAGATTGAAGCTTTGCTATTGAACATTGCTAAACTTTGCTGTACCAAACACTTTTGTTCTAGTAAAAAATATATTTTAAATCGGTCTGTCAGAACTCAAGAAATGGTCGTTCCTCTTCGAACGTATCTGAAATTTTGAATTTTCAGGGATATCTTTAGTGAATAAACTTGCTCTTTTTTTAATGATGAAAATTGGTAAAGTACAACTTTGGGAACAATATTTTCGGAAGTAATTTCTTCACTTTTTAATATTCAGGTAAAATAATACGAGCCAAATGTTATTTTTTGGTTGGTTTGACTTATGAACTAGCTATCATAGATAAACATTTCTAATTATTAACTAATATTAATAAAGCTATATAAACTGTTATAAATTAAAAAACCATGCGTGGAGGAATGGAGGAAAATTCTAGATTCGAATCACTCAGAATATTGCCGACACACCCAACTATTAATGTTCTGGAGATAACTACAGTTGTCCCAGGTAACAACTACTCCAGAGGAACCAGCCGGGATTCGAGCCTCGACCTCGGGGAACACATGGGCTATCTAAGGGGTAAGTAAGGGGAGGTCAGTTTATAGGAAGTGTATCCACATTAGCACGGAGTGAGCAGGAAACACACGTTAGGGGATCCGACGGGATTCAAACCCCGATCTCCCTGTCGACTGAGGTCAACTCAAATAAAAGTTCGTAGGGTTGATGATTTGATATTTATAAGATTGAAATGAATAATTTGGACAATATTCTTTTGACCTGGACCCGTGGTCGTGTAGTCTAAGGCGTCACTCTGGCAATACCGGTGAGGGGGGGTCCTGGTTTGAATCCTGTTCGGGTGTTTCTCCCTAGTTCACTTTCCACTCTGTCTTAGCACAAATGATGGTACATTTCCTCACATTACACGTCCTCCTCCCCCACTAGTGTGGCTGGGCAGCAAGGCCACATTGTTTGGAGTGAGTTGACAAGTTGAGGAAGTCAGAGTTTGTCTCCTCCAACTCTACCTGCCAGGTATATTCTATTGTCTCCTCCAACTAACTCAGTGTGACGTGGCTCTTGCCCCTGGAGGTTGTGACAGACACAGGTTCGTGTATCGACTGAGAATCAACCCAAGGACTCCGGGACGTGACCACACTGCACATGGAGAGGAACACCCCCTCTACCCCATGAGACACGGCGGGCAGGACCAGAATCAGGGTGGGGGGAGAGGAACTTTCAAGACAAATGGATTGAATCAAGTGTAATAGTGTTGGTGCTAGTTTCCCTTCACCTTGCTGTTTCCTTGTTTCCCTCGACCTTTCTGTTTCCTTGTTTCCCTCGACCTTGCTGTTTCCTTGTTTCCCTTCATCTTGCTGTTTCCTTGTTTCCCTTCATCTTGCTGTTTCCTTGTTTCCCTTCATCTTGCTGTTTTCTTGTTTCCCTTCACCGTGCTGTTTCATTGTTTCCCTTCATCTTGCTGTTTCCTTGTTTCCCTTCACCTTGTTGTTTCCTTGTTTCCCTTCACCTTGCTGTTTCCTTGTTTCCCTTCACCTTGCTGTTTCCTTGTTTCCCTTCACCTTGCTGTTTCCTTGTTTCCCTTCACCGTGCTGTTTCATTGTTTCCTTTCATCTTGCTGTTTCCTTGTTTCCCTTCACCGTACTGTTTCCTTGTTTCCCTTCATCTTGCTGTTTCCTTGTTTCCCTTCACCTTGCTGTTTCCTTGTTTCCCTCGACCTAGCTTACTCACTGGTCTCCTGACCTATAGAATCTCCTCATAAATTAAATTCTTTCCAAAGCAACATACAATGTAGCATGTGTAGCATGTGTCAGTACGAGTGTGTAGCATGTGTCAGTACGAGTGTGTAGCATGTGAGTAGAGACAGGGACTGTCCAGCAGTTAAACTGTTTTGTTATCCTGCTGTAGAACTGGTCACGACAGCCTCATTAACCACGCGCTCCGGACAATGGAACCCTGTGGAGATACCGAGCCATTACAAATGAGTGCTCGATTTAGGTCCAGGAATAAAACCAACTGACGGAGTATGTAGCATAGGGGAGTTTACGTCTCCACGTGTGTTTCCTGGCAAATAATCTGCCCCACATCAAGTGATAACTCTGTACACAACACAGACAAGCGCTTGGGAACTTTTAGAAAATGTAGTTTTGGCTTTTAGGGGGATACAGATCGAGATGGAAAATACTACACGAAACTATTCACGTTTTTTAGATTAAAAAAATCCAGATATTTAAAGGTAGTGAATTTACTCAAGTTGTCCAAAGATTTAAAGTTTCCCCTTCAGTTCAATTTCTCTCTAGGCCGCAATCAGCAGAAACATTATCAATAACACCATCTCACATGAGTAGACCACAGCGCTCGGTGGTTGAAAGTGTCACTAAGGTCGGTCTACTGTAGACCACATTATGTTAATACTACAATATTATAATCAAAGCCTTGACAAACACACCCCCTGGTATTCAAAGAGCTGACATTTTTACTGGATCTCTGTCATTATTTGTTTATATTATTTTCTAGCAAAGTGTGTGTGTGTGTGTGTGTGTGTGTGTGTGTGTGTGTGTGTGTGTGTGTGTGTGTGTGTGCGCGCGCGCGCACACCACGAAACACCACCGCGAGAAATGTCCATCTCCAGATCCAAATGTAAGTTATCAGGTGTTTATGAAGCCTCTCGAGGAAAAGGAGGTTAAACTCCGACCAATTTTTGACTATTTGTTTTCTCTGGATGTTATTTATTTGGAGGATGTTTCCATAGGGGTAAGAGGAATTTACCAAAGTTAAGATAAAGTATTTTTTACACAGTTTCCTATTTGTGTACTACAACACAAACTGTACACAACTTATACACAATACTTATCTCTACACGATACATCAATTATGACAAACTCGTTTGTACTCGTTTGTCCATTTTGAAAATGTAAAACACCAAATCAGGTTCTACGTGTTTGAATTTCATCTGGACAATAGCTAATGTCTCAGTGCTCTCTACCATGGCAGGGCTATCTGGGTTACCAGCACCTGGGACTCTCTACCATGACAGGACCATCTGGGTTACTAGCACCTGGGACTCTCTAGCATGACAGGACCATCTGGGCTACCAGCACCTGGGACTCTCAGTGGAGGCGTACCGGAATTCCTTTGTTTGTTTGTCTGCACCTCCATAGCTCAGTGGAGCTTCATTGACACTGCGGAGGATTACTTGTTTTAAAAGGAACTGCACCAGTCTCCGGATTCTAGGGAGGGGGTTTACCCTGGACATCTGCCAACCACCAGGACAGAGGGAGAAACTGGGCCAGGGGTGGCCAAGACATGTAATATAGAAGCCAAATGTGGACAAGCTAAAGGGAGAAACTGGCCAAGGGGTGACCAAACTATGTCACACAGAGGTCAGGTGTGAGCAAGCTATGTCACGCAAAGGGAGGGACTGGGCCAGGGGTGACCAAGATATCACTTAGCAATGTTTATTTAAATAATTATATTTTATTATATGGATGGTCTTCAAATAAATGGCCCAGAAACGAATTTTGGCCACCATTTTCCAAGATGGCTTGAGCACAGCTTAGGGGAATTTATAGAATTTCAATCATAAGGCTAGGATGAATATGTCTATAAATTCTCTTGTTTGTGTGATTTTTAAAATTTCTTTTTTTAATGTAGCACATAATGACTGACCTAAAAGTCCACATTCAAATACCAAAAGGGGGTAGAGAGGACATTTTACCATAAATTTTCCCCCCCTAAGTTCCTGCAATAATGTAACATCAGATGATAAGGGATACAATGTGATAACTATTCAATACCCTCCCTTATTCCCAAAAGTTCCTTTTAAAAGACTCGTAAATATGTCTGTTCCGTCTGTCGTCATACAAGTGTTACTGCTGTGTCGGTGATTGTCTGATTCTGTCGTCATACAAGTGTTACTGCTATGTTGGTGATTGTCTGATTCCGTCGTCATACAAGTGTTACTGCTTTGTTGGTGATTGCCTGATTCTGTCGTCATACAAGTGTTACTCCCGTGTTGGTGATGGTCTGATTCCGTCGTCATACAAGTGTTACTGCTGTGTTGGTGATTGTCTGATTCTGTCGTCATACAAGTGTTACTGCTGTGTTGGTGATGGTCTGATTCCATCGTGATACAAGTGTTACTGCTGTGTTGGTGATTGTCTGATTCTGTCGTCATACAAGTTTTACTGCTGTGTCGGTGACTGTCTGATTCTGTCGTCATACAAGTGTTACTGCTGTGTCGGTGATCGCCTGATTCTGTCGTCATACAAGTGTTACTGCTGTGTTGGTTATTGTCTGATTCTGTCACTGGTGGAGGTGTGGAGGAGGGGTGGGTGACAAGTTCGTCACTAACAATCATCACTCCCTCCCTTCTTCCCTCTAGAGCAGAGGTGTCGCTTGGGGCTCAAAGAGTTGACTGAGCTCAAGTAGAATTAATTGGAGAACCTAGTTGTAACAGAGTTATACTGAGTACCTAGTTGTAACAGAGTTATACTGAGTACCTAGTTGTAACAGAGTTATACTGAGTACTTTGTAACAGAGCTGTACTGAGTACCTAGTTGTAACAGAGTTATACTGAGTACCTAGTTGTAACAGAGTTATACTGAGTACCTAGTTGTAACAGAGCTGTACTGAGTACCTAGTTGTAACAGAGCTGTACTGAGTACCTGCTTGTAATATAGTTGTACTGGGTACCTATTTGTAACAGAGTTGTACTGAGTACCTAGTTGTAACAGAGTTATACTGAGTACCTAGTTGTAACAGAGTTATACTGAGTACCTAGTTATAACAGAGTTATACTGAGTACCTAGTTATAACAGAGTTGTACTGAGTACCTAGTTGTAACAGAGTTATACTGAGTACCTAGTTATAACAGAGTTGTACTGAGTACCTAGTTGTAGCAGAGTTATACTGAGGACCTGGTTGTAACAGAGTTATACTGAGTACCTAGTTGTAACAGAGTTATACTGAGTACCTAGTTGTAACAGAGTTGTACTGAGTACCTAGTTGTAGCAGAGTTATACTGAGGACCTGGTTGTAACAGAGTTATACTCAGTACCTGGTTGTAACAGAGCTGTACTGAGTACCTAGTTGTAACAGAGTTATACTGAGTACCTAGTTATAACAAAGTTGTACTGAGTACCTAGTTGTAGCAGAGTTATACTGAGGACCTAGTTGTAACAGAGTTTTACTGAGTACCTAGTTGTAACATAGTTGTACTGAGTACCTAGTTGTAACAGAGTTATACTGAGTACCTAATTGTAACAGAGTTATACTGAGTACCTGGTTGTAACATAGGTGTACTGAGTACATTGTTGTAACAGAGTTGTACTGAGTACTTAGTTATAACAGAGTTGTACTGAGTACCTGGTTGTAACAGAGTTATACTGAATATCTGGTTGTAACAGAGTAGTACTGAGTACCTGTTTGTAACAGAGTTATACTGAATATCTGGTTGTAACAGAGTTGTACTGAGGACCTAGTTATAACAGAGTTATACTGAATATCTGGTTGTAACAGAGTTGTACTGAGTACCTAGTTATAACAGAGTTGTACTGAGTACCTAGTTATAACAGAGTTGTACTGAGGACAGAATAATCTATTACTAGATAACATGCGCCCCACTCCTATCATTTCAGTCTGAGTTTTGTGGGTGTTTCTTGAATATATTTTAACATGTTTATAAAAAAGTAAAAGCAAATCAGGTGTCAAATGTCATTATGGTACCCTCTTATCATATACAAGCAAACTTGATCTAATATTGTAATTGTGTGCAGAGAATTCTTCAGTCTTTATTAAACTTTTAATAATTTACCAGTAAACCCGCGACTATTTTCCAACCATTACGTCAAGGAAGGTTGTTTTTATAACCGTCAAAATGCTGTGGAAATTCCTCAGAAATGTTAAACTAAGAGCAAAGTTTGGTAGTCACAAAAGTACAAATAGCTTTACAGCTTGAACTCTTTCTCTTAGCTAGATCTTCTGATTATCTGGCTGGACAATAATTTAGAGGAAATGTACCCACGTTTTCTTGGAGAGATAGAGAGAGAGAGAAAGCTGTTGGGAAAGGGGGAAAACAGCCAAGTACACCGAGCCTGGATACGAACCTTGACATCCCCAACGCACATTTTGAGGAAAAAAATCCCCCTACTGCATACAGTGAGGATTGAACGTCATACCACCGGAGTAGACAGTTCTAATCCACAATTCTTTCCCTTTATTTCGTTTATCTGAGGTATTTAACGAGCACTCTCTGACACAACTGATTATATCAGAACACGACATATAAACTTAATTAAATCTAATACCGACACAACATCCAGCCCCCAACCATTAATTGATCACTGTGAAAGGTTAAACTCATATTTCACCAATGATACATTTCATCCATTCCAGAAATCAAACCCGGGATCTTTAAAACAGTAGACAGATGGGCTACCGACTGAGCTAAGGTTTCGGACTAGTCCACATTTAAAAATAAGTTTTATAAATCAACATAATCAAACTAATGTATGGTGTTCAAATTTATACTAGTTTTTTTATTATTATCTTCAGAATTTCAACGATCTTGGAGCCAGGCCGAGGCCGAATAATCCCAACTACGAGTGACACAAAGTGGAGTTAGGTCCGACGAGCCGTCGAGACAGTTGATATCTGGGATCCTAGTTTATAACAACCCCCACAGAGTGCAGCAGACGTCACTTTATCCTTACTTCAGCATTAGATATAGTTTCAAGGAAGACTCAGAGATGGCGTTGTAAGCGTGCGACGGTTGGAAGTACCAGAATACATAGGGGAGGGCACCACTTGTAACAAAAATATGTTTACTTCTTTTTATTAATTAATAAATATAGAGTTCGCTTATTTTTTTTAGCACCGCGTCTTAGTACCTGTACAGGTAAAACGTACTAATTACGATATTGAACTAGAGATGAAAAAGGTTGAAGTTAGAGGAAATCCGCATTCTCGTGAAGAGAAAATAGAAAACCATTTGAGAAAAACAAACCCTCAGTACATCCGACCAGGATCCGAACCATGATCTCTGTGTCAAAGACCGTCAAGTATATTGGTAGAGTGACGCCTTAGACCATGCAACCATCAAAGCATGACAAAGATGTATTAGTATTTTTTTAAATTAATAAATGAAAATCTCTTCAATTTCCAATCAAATTACTTATCTAAGAACTATCAAACCAATAAAATGTTTTTAAAGACGTGTTTCTTGGCTCGCCCTTCAAATAAAACCAATGTGGATTGGCCTTGCCGATATTTCTTCCATAAAACATCAGTACAGAGACATTAGAACAGTTATATAATATTTAAAAGCACATGAACTTTCACTATTAAATTACAACTTCATTTGTTCTGTGGTTTGACTCGCTGACCTCATTTTAGAGAGAAGATGAAACTGTTTTTAATTTTTGTAAACGCCCAGAACAGGAGAAACCAACTCTTAGCGCTGAACGTAACTAAAGCTTGTGTTGTCTCCATCTTGGTTTAAATACGTCCTCGAGTACAGTCACATCTTACTTTACCAAAAACTCGCATTAGTATTTAAAATTCTACAAAATAGCATATTAATTTTAACATATACTTTTAAGGATATAAATGTTTAAAAATAAAATGGCGTAAGCTGCTACTTTTGATGTTAACTCAACAAATAAAAGTGTCAGAGAACAAAACAGAAGCTTTTTGATGTATAATTTTGGTTTATTAATGTTTGTCTATCTCTGACAGAGGCACGACGACTCTTAACAGTCGAAACCACTGGCTGTGCTCGGGAACGTTTACTGGATGATGCATTGTTACTGATAATTACCTACAACAATGGTGCGCCGTAAGTCTCTACAAGAGTTGAAACAATACTTAAAATAAAACATGAACAATCGAAATAAAATGGATCATTAAAATATAATGTACTAATTTTAAATTACAATTAAAAAACTAATTATTGAAATTTTGTGAGTTATTAATTTTTTTTTATTTTTTTTTTACCACATCCCAATCCTAACTATGAAATTTCGAGAAAATACAATTCTAATATGTCAAAATAAAAATAAAATATATCGTATTACATCCATTCTTAAATAAAATTAATCAATTAAAATAATAATCTCAAAACATGGTTAAATTTAGGAGTTTATAATACCAGAGTAAAAGAATTATATACAGGCTAAGCATATATATAAATATGAAAAAATATCAATGACATTAATATTTTGACATAAAATAAAAAAATTAATGCTCTGGATTTAATAAAGTGTCTGAATATATTTAGTCTTTTTTGAAAGTTTTACATTAATCCTGGATTCTTGATAATAAAAAAAAAGAGAAAAATATATTTATAGATGAAGATTTGGATGGATCTCACCAAGAATGTTGTGTTGAAACAGCAAAATATCTTCCTGATCCCTTCCTTTGAATTCAACCTTTCTGATCTCTAACCCGTTAGTAATTAGTATACAGGCCTAGTAAGACGTGGTGCTAATAAAAAAAGAATGGTTTGTATTATACAAGTGCAAACATGTCCCTAGTTCAGGTGGATTTTATATAAGTGCCTAAAAAGGACAGGGCTTAAAAAACATATGGACAGATAACAATTTATTTAAATATCCTATTTTTTTCTAGTGTCCATGGTTAAATCCAATATAAACACAAAATGGAAAGAGGTTTGGATTCCACTATTACAAATATGTTTCTAACTCAGGTGGGTTTTCTAACTGCCTAAAAAAGGAGGCCTGATAAAAAAATATACGAGCAGAAACTATTTATGCCTGAATATCCTTTTTTTTCTATTTTTCATAAATAAACGCAACATTGTAAAAAAATCTATTTCTGAGAACTTGGTATTTCTCAGAAAACATTTTCCTAGAAGCCGCTCTTCCAGGGGTGTTTAGATTTTTAGAAAAATGTTTCTGAAATAGCTCCACATGTAGCTGCCATTCGTTCTTTTATTTCAATGCGCATGCGCATATTTACTCGGCTGTGATTGGTAGTCCGTAGAAAGTTAAAGTTGGGCAACTTCTACGGAGTAAGGACTTACGGATAAAGACTGTGGCCACAGCAATGTGATATTGTGGCATTGATTTCTTACGGATCACGGAACATGGATCTACGGATACGGAGTCTGTGTCAGGGCCTTAATGATGATAGGGCACAACAGGAGCCTGTCTATCTCAGTGGCAGAGCATTGACAAATTCAAAGTCTGGGATAATGTTCATGTTCAGGTCTCATTTATTGGCTAAATGTACAATATGTTCATGTTTTATTGAGATTATTACAGTGAAAACATTGTCTCTTAGATTGGTGCAGCTTGAAACATTGTGGACTTACAAACAGAAATATCTTGATACGAGACATTCATCAAGCCCAAGATCACTTTAACACGCTGTGAGGATCCTTTGAAGTAGCGGAGCAGTTGTCACTTGCTGTGAGGGTCCTTTGAAGTAGTGTGGCAGTTGTCTCTTGCTGTGAGGGTCCTTTGAAGTAGTGTGGCAGTTGTCACTTGCTGTGAGGGTCCTTTGAAGTAGTGTGGCAGTTGTCGCTTGCTGTGAGGGTCCTTTTGAAGTAGTGTGGCAGTTGTCACTTGCTGTGAGGGTCCTTTGAAGTAGTGTGGCAGTTGTCACTTGCTGTGAGGGTCCTTTGAAGTAGTGGAGCAGTTGTCACTTGCTGTGAGGGTCCTTTGAAGTAGTGTGGCAGTTGTCACTTGCTGTGAGGGTACTTTGAAGTAGTGGAGCAGTTGTCACTTTCTGTGAGGGTCCTTTGAAGTAGTGTGGCAGTTGTCACTTTCTGTGAGGGTCCTTTGAAGTAGTGTGGCAGTTGTCACTTGCTGTGAGGGTCCTTTGAAGTAGTGTGGTAGTTGTCACTCGCTGTGAGGGTCCTTTGAAGTAGTGTGGCAGTTGTCACTTGCTGTGAGGGTCCTTTGAAGTAGTGTGGCAGTTGTCACTTGCTGTGAGGGTCCTTTGAAGCAGTGATGCAGGTGTCACTCGCAGTAATGCTCCTCCACAGCAGTGGTGCAGGTATTATTGGCAGTAATGCTCCTCCACAGCAGTGGTGCAGGTGTCACTCGCAGTAATGCTCCTCCACAGCAGTGGTGCAGGTGTTATTGGCAGTAATGCTCCTCCACACCAGTGGTGCAGGTGTTATTGGCAGTAATTCTCCTCCACAGCAGTGGTGCAGGTGTTATTGGCAGTAATTCTCCTCCACAGCAGTGGTGCAGGTGTTATTGGCAGTAATGCTCCTCCACAGCAGTGGTGTAGGTGTCACTCGCAGTAATGCTCCTCCACAGCAGTGGTGCAGGTGTCACTCGCAGTAATGCTCCTCCACAGCAGTGGTGCAGGTGTCACAAGTCACCTCACAGCACCACTTGAAGCTACAGTTGCAGTGCTTGGTGACATACCTCCTGTTCCTGCGCACCCTGTAACCACAGTCGTGGCACAGGTTCCTGCAGCTGCGCCTCTCCTTAGGAGTGACGGAGTCGCCCACTGGCTTGGAACAGGAGCGCCCCCTGGTTCCAGGCCACCCTGCAGACACACAGCACCAACTTAACAGGGAACCTCCTCACTCTGGTAATCATCAGTATTGATGTGCTATTAATAGCACAGATCAACCAGGACTCACAGGGGTGCAATGGAATATAGGGGATGTGTCTAAGGGTTGATAAACCCTGATCCAAGGAGGGAAGGAGAGAAGGCTAATTGAGAGGAATTTCACCGTCATTCCTCTAGACAGAGGGCTAAAAACCACACTTGGGGGAACCATCCGTTCCCCAGTGTAACCAGTGAGAGTCGAAACCTGTCCTTCTGGTTCCCCCACCCTACCACCCCCCTCCTCTATCAATTTAGTTCGAGAACCAGACACCATGTCGTGCCCAACCTCCCTGCTCTATTTCCACAGCGTGTCTTACTCTACCTGTTCGGGCTAATTTTATAGGGAGGAGGAAGGTATTGTTCTAGGGGAAATGCACCAGAGTTTGTGTTAATGGAGAGGGGGAAGTTATTTATTATAACCCACCCTCCATACACCCCTCTGGCAGGGGTGGAGATTTCTGATTTACCCAACCCCTGAACCTAAAACTTTCCCCTAGCCGCTGGAGGAAAGAAAATGTTGGAGCTGTATATACCTCTATAAGCTATTTCGAAGGTTTTTTGGAAAGTAATTGTGGACTTGGGTTTAACATTTTTTAAACTAACCACTAATATTAAAAATATAAACAGTAAGCCTAGCTTTGGTTCAAAGAAAAATTGTTTTAAACATCCTCTAAAAAAACCATGCTTAATATACTACAAATTTTTCAAAAAACTTCTCGCTAATTAGGTAATTTTAACTTGATGCTTTAACTTAATTGAAAACCACTCGATAGTTTTCATCAGTGTACTGTTTTTGACAGTCATCGTTTTAGTCAACTTGTAGTTTGCTTCAAGGAAACAACTGAAGATAGGAAGGACGAGGAAAATGAAGACAGAAAAGGCTAATATTATTATTGTATTAGCTGTGGCTTGTGAGAAGACTCGCTGTCTCCGATTGTACCAACACCGACCATCCAACCGACACCCATATTATCAACGGGGACTAGTTCTACGTTGCCATTGATGTTACAAAATAGTTACTTTTGGATTTTATATGTAATTCATTAAAAAAACGTTGCGGTCAGCAATTATATGTGCCCATTTAATATAAAAGTAATTATGGATAAATTTGATATTTACGATAACTTGAGAAAAAATGTACAAGTAATGAATAGTTTTCCCAAACACTGCGATGCATGGGTACTTTTACTCTCAGCCCATGCACGAGCAGGCCTGCAGGAGGGGGGGGGGCGGGTGTCTGTTCTCCACCACTGCCTACTGGGATTCGAACTCCTACCACACCGTCACCTGAAATGTGGCCATTTGGCTAAAATCCAGCCAAATGGTCACATCTCTTAAAGACATGCTCACAGACAACAAAGTTCAGTTGACAGAATTGAAGTTGCAGTTGAGTTGGGTACATGTTAGCTGGAGGACAGGGCACTATATTGGGTACATGTTAGCTAGAGGACAGGGCACTATATTGGGTACATGTTAGCTGGAGGACACTATAGGGTACTATATTGGGTACATGTTAGCTGGAGGACAGGGCACTATATTGGGTACATGTTAGCTGGAGGACACTATAGGGTACTATATTGGGTACATGTTAGCTGGAGGACAGGGCACTATATTGGGTACATGTTAGCTGGAGGACAGGGCACTATATTGGGTACATGTTAGCTGGAGGACAGGGCACTATATTGGGTACATGTTAGCTGGAGGACAGGGCACTATATTGGGTACATGTTAGCTGGAGGACAGGGCACTATATTGGGTACATGTTAGCTGGAGGACAGGGCACTATATTGGGTACATGTTAGCTGGAGGACAGGGCACTATATTGGGTACATGTTAGCTGGAGGACAGGGCACTATATTGGGTACATGTTAGCTGGAGGACAGGGCACTATATTGGGTACATGTTAGCTGGAGGACAGGGCACTATATTGGGTACATGTTAGCTGGAGGACAGGGCACTATATTGGGTACATGTTAGCTGGAGGACAGGGCACTATATTGGGTACATGTTAGCTGGAGGACAGGGCACTATATTGGGTACATGTTAGCTGGAGGACAGGGCACTATATTGGGTACATGTTAGCTGGAGGACAGGGCACTATATTGGGTACATGTTAGCTGGAGGACAGGGCACTATATTGGGTACATGTTAGCTGGAGGACAGGGCACTATATTGGGTACATGTTAGCTGGAGGACAGGGCACTATATTGGGTACATGTTAGCTGGAGGACAGGGCACTATATTGGGTACATGTTAGCTGGAGGACACTATAGGGTACTATATTGGGTACATGTTAGCTAGAGGACAGGGCACTATATTGGGTACATGTTAGCTGGAGGACAGGGCACTATATTGGGTACATGTTAGCTAGAGGACAGGGCACTATATTGGGTACATGTTAGCTAGAGGAGAGGGCACTAGAGTTTGGTGTGCGCTAGCTCCACAGTCCAAGTCTGTTACTCCCATAATCCCCCACAGTCTAAGTATGTTACTCCCATAATCCCCCACTGTCTAAGTATGTTACTCCCATAATCCCCCACAGTCTAAGTCTGTTACTCCCATAATCCCCCACAGTCTAAGTATGTTACTCCCATAATCCCCCACTGTCTAAGTATGTTACTCCCATAATCCCCCACAGTCTAAGTATGTTACTCCCATAATCTCCCACAGTCTAAGTATGTTACTCCCATAATCCCCCACTGTCTAAGTATGTTACTCCCATAATCCTCCCTCCTCAGATCACATACCTGTCGAGTTGTTCTCCAGACAGTAATCTGGGGACTCCTCCATGTACACCAACTGCGGGGTGCTATATTCAGAGATCAGGTTTCCAGAACTACCAACTGCGCTGTTCCCCAACACCAAACTTCTTCTTCTTGGCTCGAAGCTCACCCTTGGAACATGGATGAACATGTGCGTGCAGGAAGGAACTAAGTCCATATATATATATATATAGAGAGAGAGAGAGAGATAGAGATCGAGAAAGAGCAAGGAAATAAATTATCAATCCAAACAGATAATAACGCATAATAATTTATTTTGTTCCTCCTGAAAAGAAAAAAAAACAACCAAGTATCTTCCCGCACGCACAGACTAAATGAACACATTATCTACTTGCTGCTTCAATTCGTACCACTGGCCATGCGGACTACATGTCAGACTCACCTAGTCTGGTTTCCAGTGACGAGGAAGTTGGGGCTCCAATCATGGCTGAATGTGTTTCATTCCTACACCGAATATTAACACTGCGGTAGCTGCAAGTATTGTGGAAAAAAGCTTCATCTTCTCTCTCTCTTTGTCTCGGTTGACTGTTGCCAAATCTCCTAGCTTTCAGCTATGTCTGATTATGGTGTGCTGTGGTAAAAAGGAGCTACTGACAACATCGACGAAACAGCGTTGCAAAACTTGTCTTATATTTGAAGGAAGATTGACCACAGGAAAACCAGAGAATGATAACACTGTATCTTAAAAGTGACCTATTCAGTTCCCACAGAGATGATATCAGGTGTAAGTAGTTTCCTCTATTTCTTCCACACTAGATGCTAGTACAATTCTCCTCATTTCTACATTCCTCATCCTTACCCTATTAGTATTATTTAAATGGCAGTGGAAGAAACCACCAATAGGCCTATCTCTAAAACAAGGCAACACAACTGTCTGATGAAGATCTAACACAGGACAACACAACTGTTTGATGAAGATCTAACACAGGACACAAATGTCTGATGAAGATCTAACACAGGACACAACTGTCTGATGAAGATCTAGCACAGGACAACACAACTGTCTGATGAAGATCTTAACACAGGACACAACTGTCTGATGAAGATCTAACACAGGACACAACTGTCTGATGAAGATCTAACACAGGACACAACTGTCTGATTAACTAGTACAGAGATACTGTCAACTTTCCTCAGTACCACCCAGCAAGATCTAACACAGACATTGGATCTACTTTTTGATAATAATGTAAATAGTGAGTAGTTTATAAACTGCTAAGTGCATAAAAGATTGGGCATAAATTGAACATTAAAAATAATATAATTAAAATTTTCAATATTTTTTATATTATAGGTCTTAATCGAGACTTCATTGTTGTGTCAAATCTAACGGCTGTTGAGGAATTAATATTAGTGTAGGGATCAGAAAGTTTACTAAGAATAAATGCACCATCATTCACTTAAAGAGAGGATGGGAAATCCTTTTCGAGGAAAACCAACCCTAGGTTCACTTGATCAAAATACGAGGATAGCCCTGAAAACAAAATGGAATGTTTCAAAGTTTTCTGCTAAGGAATAGAAATATTGCAAGTTGTACCTGACAGCCTTGTGATATCTCTGTCGTAGGTTCTTAAGGAGATATTGCAAGTTGTACCTGACAGCCTTGTGATATCTCTGTAGAGGTCCTTAAGGAGATATTGCAAGTTGTACCTCACAGCCTTGTGATATCTCTTGTCGGAGGTCCTTAAGGAGATATTGCAAGTTGTACCTGACAGCCTTGTGATATTTCTGTAGAGGTCCTTAAGGAGATATTGCAAGTCGTAACAGACAGCCTTGTGATATTTCTGTAGAGGTCCTTAAGGAGATATTGCAAGTTGTACCTCACAGCCTTGTGATATTTCTGTTGGAGATTCTTAAGGAGATATTGCAAGTTGTACCTGACAGCCTTGTCGTATTTCTGTCGGAGGTTCTTAAGGAGATATTGCAAGCTGTACCTGACATCCTTGTCGTATTTCTGTCGGAGGTTCTTAAGGAGATATTGCAAGTTGTACCCGACAGCCTTGTGATATCTCTGTCAGAGGTCCTTAAGGAGATATTGCAAGTTGTACCTCACAGCCTTGTGATATTTCTGTCGGAGGTTCTTAAGGAGATATTGCAGGTTGTACCTGACAGCCTTGTGATATCTTTGTCGGAGGTCCTTAAGGAGATATTGCAAGTTGTACCTGATAGCCTTGTGATATCTCTGTCGGAGGTCCTTAAGGAGATATTGCAAGTTGTACCTAACAGCCTTGTGATATTTCTGTAGAGGTCCTTAAGGAGATATTGCAAGTTGTACCTCACAGCCTTGTGATATTTCTGTCAGAGGTTCTTAAGGAGATATTGCAAGTTGTATCTGACAGCCTTGTGATATCTCTGTCGGAGGTCCTTAAGGAGATATTGCAAGTTGTACCTGACAGCCTTGTGATATTTCTGTAGAGGTCCTTAAGGAGATATTGCAAGTTGTAACT
>CABFWO010006734.1:17692-31899 GCA_902155825.1 Timema genevievae | reverse complement strand
ACGAGCTGTTAGCACTCCTTACTCTGTATAGAACATATATAAACAACTATTGGCTAACATCACGAGCTGTTAGCACTCCTTACTCTGTATAGAACATATATAAACAACTATTGGCTAACATCACGAGCTGTTAGCACTCCTTACTCAGTCCAGAGGTCATGTGTTTTATACTTGATGGAGCCAATATTGTCATTGGTCACGTGACCTATCACCAGGCAAATGATTAATCACTATCCTTGATCAAATATGGTTTAAGTTGCTGGGAGGCAGTGATATGTAGTGATATGTTCTTAGTTCTATCTATTGCTGCTCCTTCCGTCACGTGAAAACCACTCCCCCCGGAACTTGAACCCAAGCCTCTCAAAAAGATATACAATATTAAAAACACATTTATTGGGGGTCAATCATGCTTGACGTATGATTGTATAAAAATGGTTTGGGAACACTGTGTAAATGTTTCTTACTATATAAATCAGACGTAAACTAGTTATTTCACTGCTTACTGAGGGTAATTTTTCCTAAACAGCTGCTCTCTCTTTCCAAGCAAATGCGGGTACATTTCATGTAAATCTACCTTGGTCATTCCTACCCCCACAACGTAATCAAAATCCAAATGGATTGTACAGGTATTAAGATTTGAAGGTCGGGTGGGAAGGGGTAATATGCTATTTGGTCATAGAAGAGGAGGTGCTATGTAGAGGAATTGTACCAGGATTTGAGTGGAGGGAGTTAAGAAAACCATTTAGGAAAAACTGTCCTAAATATACTAGGCTATATTTAACTCGGATCAGCCTTTCACTGGCAAGCCGGATTATAAAGGACTGACATCTAGTCGGCGTGTCCATAAATACTGGTAAATCCAAACTTATATTTTTTTGTATTGGGGCCAGTTCCAATGAACACTGAGCCCAAGCTACGTTATGCGCATGCGCAACATAAATTGGCTCGAGATGGGAGATAGAAAAATTGCCCGGCCAGCGATCGGAAAAAACATAGCGCGGCGTAGCAAGGCATAGCTTAGCTTAGCGTTCTATGTGAACAGGCCTTAAGACACTACTAGCGTTTTGTGTGAACAAGCCTTAAGACACTAGTAACGTTCTGTGTGAACAGGCCTTAAGACACTAGTAACGTTCTGTGTGAACAGGCCTTAAGACACTAGTAACGTTCTATGTGAAAAGGCCTTAAGACACTAGTAACGTTCTGTGTGAACAGGCCTTAAGACACTAGTAACGTTCTATGTGAACAGGCCTTAAGACACTAGTAACGTTCTGTGTGAACAGGCCTTAGACACTACTAATGTAAAACACGGCTCAGCGCGGCCCTACACATATTTATCTGCCCCGAGCGTACAAACCAACATGTCAGTCTCTGAGGTAGCGACAATTATTTGATTTATGTCCGTGGATTTATCCCCCTCTCCCTCTTTCCCAGTTTCCAAACTGTCCAATAAATCTAATCGCGACCTCCGGGCGTAGAGCGAGGCATGGGTGCCGGAGAGGTGGTGGGGAGGACACACTGCACCATCAGTGACGTCACCGGTCGCAAATGACGTCACGGTAGCCTAGCAACCTGGCTTGTAAACAAACTCTGAAGGGGAGTTGTTCGTGTCTGAAGACGGTGTACACGGCCCTAAGTCTCGTCAGTAGTGATCAGGAGGACGTCACATCGTCTAGTGTTTGTTGAACTGATGATGCCGAGCGTCGCGATGCCTGTCCTGTCCTTGTCGAGCAAGTGTCGCGTCAACTACCTCAGCGTCGTGGTCCATCTCACCTTCTTCCTCAAGCAGCTCAAGAGGAGAGTGGTAAGCACTCCTGCCCCTGGGGAAGAGACACTTTCACGGTGTTGTTTGGTGAGAGCTCTGAGGGTATAATAGTGTTGTTTGGTGAGAGCTCTGAGGGTATCATGGTGTTGTCTGGTGAGAGCTATGAGGGTATTCATGGTGTTGTCTGGTGACATCTATGAGGGTATCATGGTGTTGTCTGGTGAGAGCTATGAGGGTATCATGGTGTTGTCTGGTGAGGGCTCTGAGGGTATCATGGTGTTGTCTGGTGACAGCTATGAGGGTATCATGGTGTTATCTGGTGAGAGCTTATAATAGTGTTGTTTGAACTATACTATCGTCTGACATCACTAGGAACTATACTATCGTCTGACATCACTAGGAACTATACTATCGTCTGACATCACTAGAAACTATACTATCGTATGACATCACTAGGAACTATACTATCGCATGACACCACTAGGAACTATACTATGGCATGACATCACTAGGAACTATACTATCGCATGCCATCACTAGGAACTATACTATCGCATTACATCACTAGGAACTATACTATAGCATGACATCACTAGGAACTATACTATCGCATGACATCACTAGGAACTATATTATCGCATGACATCACTAGGAACTATATTATCGCATGACATCACTAGGAACTATACTATCGCATTACATCACTAGGAACTATACTATAGCATGACATCACTAGGAACTATACTATAGCATGACATCACTAGGAACTATATTATCGCATGACATCACTAGGAACTATACTATCCATTGACATCACTAGTAACTATACTATCGCATGACATCACTAGGAACTATACTATCGCATGACATCACTAGGAACTATACTATAGCATGACATCACTAGGAACTATACTATCGCTATGACATCACTAGGAACTATATTATCGCATGACATCACTAGGAACTATATTATCGCATGACATCACTAGGAACTATACTATCGCATGACATCACTAGGAACTATACTATCACATGACATCACTAGGAACTATACTATCGCATGACACCACTAGGAACTATAATATCGTATGACACCACTAGGAACTATACTATCGCATGACATCACTAGGAACTATATTATTCCAGACTGTCATATAGTGTATGTGGACTCTCCCTTGGTCGAGAGCAGACACTGTTGGGTATGGTAGCCCCTTCTCCAAATATTGGTCGGTTCCTTCTCCCCAAACGCTTGGAGAGGGGGTGGGGGCGGTTAGCCCAGTTCTTCAGTGTTTGCCCCGGTCAGCAATTTAGCGGCAGTAGCTCCCCCCCCCCTCCCTCCTGGAGGGGGTAGTAACACACCGAGTGAGGATATTTCCAACTGAACTAAGAACACCCCTGCACGACTGACATGAACTCGCCCGCTCTCAAACAATAAAAAGAAATGGCACCATTTTATTCTGAAAACAAACGAGAGTGGTTCAGATCTCACCTGAATAATTACTTGAATATTAATGAATATGAAACTAAATACTGGAATAACATTCATTAGTTCGATTCCTTGCATGGCCGACAAAAGTATCTTTGGTGAAATGTGGGTTTACTCTTTCAAAGTAATAAATCAACGGCCGGGGGCCTGGATGTTGTGTCTGGTCTAGATTTAAGTTAGCTAAGTCGTGTGGTGATAGTCAGTACAGAAAGTGCACGTTAAGTACCTCATACATGTCACTAACTACATATCACCAGCTCATACACGTCACTAGCTACATATCACCAGCTCGTACACATCACTAGCTACATATCACCAGCTCGTACACGTCACTAGCTACATATCACCAGCTCGTACACGTCACTAGCTACATATCACCAGCTTGTACACGTCACTAGCTACATATCACCAGCTTGTACACGTCACTAGCTACATAACACCAGCTTGTACACGTCACTAGCTACATATCACCATCTTGTACACGTCACTAGCTACATATCACCATCTTGTACACGTCACTAGCTAAATATCACCAGCTTGTACACGTCACTAGCTACATATCACCATCTTGTACACGTCACTAGCTACATATCACCAGCTTTTACACGTCACTAGCTACATATCACTAGCTCGTACACGTCACTAGCTACATATCACCAGCTTGTACACGTCACTAGCTACATATCACCAGCTCGTACACGTCACCTATTCTTGCTCCTTAAAGCAGTAAAATATGATTCTTTATCGGCTGTTTGGATTCTTTTAGATCCATAGAATGTTTATTTCTTCATAAATTCATACGCCTGGTTAGCAAATTTTACAAGTAATTCTAATTGGTTGTCTCAGGCTTGGTTGACTCCAATTGAAGAGCTTAACCAAACCTAATTATATTTTATTGTATTTAGCATGTCACTGTCAGTGCTGATTAAAAGTTAATTAAAAGCATTGCTCGAACATGTGCAATTGTTTTTTAATCGCGTCCAGTGCATTCATGCGAAAAATTAATCCTAGATAGGAAGTTGATGACGTTGATTATGCGACTTCATTAAATATGTATTTCTCATCGCAAGTCTCGAGAAGGAGAACATTTTATTTCACTTTGCTTTCAGGAGATATGCAATAGTTTGTTTCTAGGGTCCACTCAACCTAATAGAACAAAACTAGAGGAATAACCCTCCGCTAGAACACGTTGTTCCTGACTCACAACTAGAAGAATAACACTCCATTATAACACGTTGTTCTTGACTCACAACTAGAGTAATAACCCTCCATTATAACACGTTGTTCTTGACTCACAACTAGAGGAATAACCCTCCACTAGAACACATTGTTCTTGACGTTACAACTAGAGGAATAACCCTCCATTATAACACGTTGTTCTTGACTCACAACTAGAGTAATAACCCTCCATTATAACACGTTGTTCTTGACGTTCACAACTAGAGTAATAACCCTCCATTATAACACGTTGTTCTTGACTCACAACTAGAGTAATAACCCTCCATTATAACATGTTGTTCCTGACTCACAACTAGAGTAATAACCCTCCATTATAACACGTTGTTCTTGACTCACAACTAGAGTAATAACCCTCCATTATAACATATTGTTCCTGACTCACAACTAGAGTAATAACCCTCCATTATAACATGTTGTTCTTGACTCACAACTAGAGTAATAACCCTCCATTATAACACGTTGTTCTTGACGTCACAACTAGAGTAATAACCCTCCATTATAACACGTTGTTCTTGACTCACAACTAGAGAAATAATCCTCCATTATAACACGTTGTTCTTGACTCACAACTAGAGTAATAACCCTCCATTATTACACGTTGTTCTTGAAGTCACGGAGTGATCTTGACATAAAACATTAACTAGGATCTTAGCAACATTTGTGTCCCTTGTTAGTGTAACTAGTGGTAACAATAGCTGTTTTCTAGGAGCGGGGACTACGTGCGCTGAAATAAAACAACGTCACGTGGGCACTTCCTAGAAACAAGACTCTTCTTGGAGAGGCTGCTCGTTACTCTAGTTATTGTTTCTTAGCCTGACGGACATTTGGGTCCACGGTTAACGTGCTGGACTCTAATCTCAGATTCAACCCAGGATTGAGGGTGTTATCAACGAGAGATGATCTGTACATTCTACAGATGTTGGCAAGTAAATAAAACTATGATAATAATGTAATAATTACTACACTTGCAAGTTCGCGGCATTTTCGTTCAGCCATTTATTATAAAATGACAAGATAATATTCTCTCTTATTTTGGGACAGTGCCTAGTTCCCTTTCTCTGGGACAATACCTAGTTCCCCTTCTTCTCTGAAACAATGCCTAGTTCCCTTTCTCTAGGACAATGCCTAGTTCCCCTTCTTCTCTGGGACAATACCTAGTACCCCTTCTCTAGGACAATGCCTAGTCCCCCTTCTTCTCTGGGACATTGCCTATTACCCCTTCTCTAGGACAATGCCTAGTTCCCCTTTCTTCTCTGGGACAATACCTAGTACCCTTTCTTCTCTGGGACAATACCTAGTACCCTTTCTTCTCTGGGACAATACCTAGTACCCCTTCTCTAGAACAATGCCTAGTTCCCCTTCTTCTTTGGAACAATGCCTAGTTCCCCTTCTCTGGGACATTGCCAAGTATCTCCATGATATTGCGAAGTTTTATTGGCAATCTCCTCACAACATCTGACCGGTCAGAGCTTCAGTTATAAAACCATTGGCAGATTTCTACTGGACTATGATTCTAAGAGCCAAGTCGTATCCATCGTAGATCTGACCCACAAACCAGAAATGTCTGGTTTAGACCAGATTCCTCTCTAGCGTCACGTATTCACATTCCGGGTCAAAGGTGATAAACATTCATGGCGAATTACTTAGAAGTTTATGTCTGTAGCTTAGTGGTACATAGTCATAGGGTCTACTAGTATCTCAGTGGTACAGAGCACAGGTTCTACTTGTAGCTCAGTGGTACAGGGTCTACTTGTGTCTCAGTGGTACAGAGCACAGGGTCTACTTGTAGCTCAGTGGTACAGGGTCTACTTGTAGCTCAGTGGTACAGGGTCTACTTGTATCTGTGTTACAGGGTCTACTTGTAGCTCAGTGGTACAGGTCTACAAGGCTGACATTGCCTGTGTCACTCAGTATTTAGTTGGGGTAATGTTGGTGTCTCTGTCGACCCTCTGAACACAAGTACAAACACGAGATGGGGAAAGTAAATATCATCAAGAGAAGCTTTACACGTCAGTAACCTTGTTAGGCCGAAATTGTCCGGCGGGTTGCCTGGCAAGGGGCAGGAGAGCTTCATTAGGAACACGTTCACTTTTTATGGCCGCCGTTATCTTGAGTTTAAACTACCTCGTTCCTCCACTCTCACGTTCTATTTTATATGAGGGAACCGGGTCGGGCCTCAAACTTCTGAATTGTTTGGCCCACAAAGCACGTGACGAGAATTTTTACCATCGGAGGAAATGAAACTGGATTCTCGAGGCCGCGAGTTGTCTGTGTCTATATCCGGGGCTTCGTGGAGGGAACTTCCGATTGACTGACCACTCCTAGACTGAGACTGACCACTCCTAGACTGAGAGGGTTTTAGGAGGGTCTACTACTCCTAGACTGACCACTCCTAGACTGACCATGCCTAGACTGACCACTCCTAGACTGACCACTCCTAGACTGACCTCTCCTATACTGACCTCTCTTAGACTGAGACTGACCTCTCTTAGACTGAGACTGACCACTCCTAGACTGACCACTCCTAGACTGACCACTCCTAGACTGACCACTCCTAGACTGACCACTCCTAGACTGACCACTCCTAGACTGACCACTCCTAGACTGACCACTCCTAGACTGACCACTCCTAGACTGACCTCTCCTAGACTGACCACTCCTAGACTGACCACTCCTAGACTGACCTCTCCTAGACTGATCACTCCTAGACTGACCACTCCTAGACTGACCACTCCTAGACTGACCTCTCCTAGACTGACCTCTCCTAGACTGACTGATCACTACTAGACTGACTGATCACTACTAGACAGACTGATCACTACTAGACAGACTGATCACTACTAGACAGACTGATCACTACTAGACTGAGACTGACCACTACTAGACTGAGACTGACCACTACTAGACTGGAACTGACCATTCCTAGACTGGGAGAGTTTTAGGAGGGACTACCACTTCTAAACTGACCCCTCCTCGACTGACCAATTCTAGACTGACCACTCCTCGACTGACCAATTCTAGACTGACCACTCCTCGACTGACCAATTCTAGACTGACCACTCCTAAACAGGAACTGACCACTTCTAGACTGGGAGGGCTTTAGGGAGGACTACCACTTCTAGACTGACAACTTCTAGACTGTCAACTTCTAGATTGAGACTGTCAACTTCTAGATTGAGACTGTCAACTTCTAGATTGAGACTTACCACTTCTAGATTGAGACTTACCACTTCTAGATTGAAACTGACCACTCCTCGACTGAAAGGCTTGCTTTGGTTCGAATTCCGGCTGGTGCAGAAACATAGTCTTTCCATGACCAGTTAGCCTGATCTCAATCAGTAACCTGTCTGCCTCTTAAGCTAAGGACCCCAGGTTCAATTCCCGGTATGGCCATGACAACACAAAATAGAAACTTAGTATCAACATATTTTATCTTCTAGTTTATAAATACCTCTGTAATGTAATGATAAATGATTTCATGTTATTGTGCTGTGTTCGGGAAACAGATTTAAAAATAACAATAACTACACACTCGAGTTATTACAAACCATCTCACAACAGTAAGCGCAGCTGTATGCTTGTATCTCGCTTTGTAGATACGTGCGCACTCATTGAGTCGGTTGGTTTTGAAATTGTATTGATTCTTCCATAAAGATTTCATAAAGCATTACTTACACAACTGAGACTATTTCAACTAGCGCAGAGCGACCAAACGCAGTTCGCGCCCATTTGACTTGTAATTGGTTCAGAGATAGTCACGTGACCACACTTCAGTTCTGATCTGTTGTTTTTTTTCAGCGAACTTGTGGATCCAAAGTAATAGTTTAGTTTGAATTTTAAAGTAATCATTTGTTGATATTGTAGAACTGTTTCACTCCAGGTCTATAAAGTAGAACTGGAGATATGACCCAAGCCAGGTATTATCTGCGGAGTGATACTTGTGTCGTCTCGACACCAAACTCGTGAGTGAAATTTAGAAAATGACAACACCAACATTTTAAAACATTGTTTATTGAATGTATTTGCTAATGTCTGGTGGATTTTTCCAAGGCGGTTCGATGGAATAGCCAATTTCTCGGCTGAGCGCGTCCTTAAACCGTCGTAATAATATCAGAACACGTTTTCCTCCTCAAGGGAAGTTAACTTTGCTGTCGAGGGCGGAGGCTTCAATTTCACGTTGGTTTTCATCTGTTACTTTCGCTTCGAGTGCCGCCATTAAAGATGATTGTTTGATTGGGAAGTCTTGGTCTGTTCCTATAACTCTGACAACTCTCCCTGTTTCGTCTGCCCTACCTTTGTCTTCTAAAGATGATTGATTGGGAAGTCGACATCTTGGTCTGTTCTTATAACTCTGACAACTCTCCTTGTTTCGTCTGCCCTACCATGTCTTCTAAAGCCCGTAGCCCTTACAAACAACTCCAATCACTACTTTAGTCAAACTACTTTTTCTAAAGAAATGTTTACATCCCAACACTGAGTTTTGGAAACAACACGTGATGTTTCTAACTAACAACCCTTTGATCAGCTGTGCACCAATAATTGTCCGTTGAGGTGTGATCAGAGAACCTGAGGCCTGTGTTTGATTCTGGTCGGAGGTAGTTACAGCCTCTTTCGAATACAAATCGTGGGAGGAAAGTTTTAACCTTCAGAAGCCAAAGTTTTCCATTTGAGCGGTTTGTTTACACAGTCCAGATTATAGCCTTGCCCGAGATTGTTGTTGGGAGTGTATATAAGTACAGTCCAAACAAAGAGTATTGGCGGTTACTATGGCCCGTGTGACATGGGCCATGCGAGTAGTCTCACAGGGGAATGAGTAGCAACAGGAACTGCACCAAGATGCTGTGTTCAGACATCATACATACTTCCATCTCACAGCTGTACTGTTTCCAGGCTGACAGTCATCTGTGTGAGTTGACACACGACTTACAAGCTAACTTGACCTAGGACACCATCACTTGACAATGAAGATCCAACACTAGCTAGAGGGGTTGTAACACATAGATAACACAAAACCAGAGAGTTGAACCAGGATCCTCTATATCTGTAACACTACAATACTACACCCAGGGAGTTGAACCAGGGTCCTCTATATCTGTAACACTACAACACTACACCCAGGGAGTTGAACCAGGGTCCTCTATATCTGTAACACTACACCCAGGGAGTTGAACCAGGGTCCTCTATATCTGTAACACTACACCCAGGGAGTTGAACCAGGGTCCTCTATATCTGTAACACTACACCCAGGGAGTTGAACCAGGGTCCTCTATATCTGTAACACTACACCCAGGGAGTTGAACCAGGGTCCTCTATATCTGTAACACTACAACACTACACCCAGGTAGTTGAAACTTATGTTAGAAAATGTCACTATGCCTTTAACCAATAAAAGTGTTAATACGTACCCCTAGGAGGGGCCCATGAAATTCCAGGTGGTTCTAACCACTCCTTTCTACGTCCTTAAGACTACCAAACTGGAATTATATTCACTTGTTTTTCTCACGCATGGATCACACCATAGTCTCAATGATCTAAAGAGTTCGTTCGTTATCAAACTAAACTCTACAGTATCTTTACCTTCTGTCAACTCTGTTCAACGGTGCTCTGTTTTCAACCGCACGTCCAGGCAATGCGCGTACACTAAGGGAGAAACCATTTAGGGAAGATACATATCAGTACCCACTCTCCCTCCACGCAAATGTAGGTACAATCCATACAAATTCAACCTTCCTCATCCTTAACACATGTACGTAATAATACATATGCGTTTAACCATAAAAAAATAGCCCAGTGCTTGGACCAACCAATTCAAACCAATATTGGTTTAGGTGTAATCCATCATCCAATTAGTGGCTATCTACAGTAGCCCCATGGCTTCTTTGGTGCTGACTGTGAGCTAACGGCTTTGAAAAGCTACCAGACCAAATTATGTATCCCTACGCCGAACTATATGATCTGCAAAAAACATGTGTTTAGCAGCTGTCACTTCTGACAGTCAAAATGTAGGTATATACCTAACTGTTGACTGTCAGAAGTCAGCTGTGAACTGTCAGTCAGCACCAAAGAAGCCATGGGGCTACTGTAGATGTACCTTGGTAGGAAATGAATACCGGTCTCGCACCTCGCAGTAAGGTCAGTCTGTGTCTCAAGTGTTGCAACGTATTAGTCTACCCCTGCACCTACTAGCGATGTATTTGTCCCAACCTCCCATCATCAGTCGATCCTTGTTTTCCGCAAGCACAGCAACAACACTAGTTTGAAGCATGTGTCAAGATAATCCTGTCGACCAATCATGAGAGGAGTTGTTTACCAACACCACACGAGACGGCTGGTCTTGCAATCACTCATGTGGTGTCGTTTGGTGACTCACAAGTGGTCGAGAGGAATGTTCCTGTGGTCCAACATAGCCCCGTCACCAGGTGACTCACAAGGGTCGAGAGGAATGTTCCTGTGGTCCAACCTAGCCCCGTCACCAGGTGACAACTGTGCCACATCCCGGAGTCGTTGTTTGTCAGGTTAACAACAGTTTGTACAGTAGGTCGGGTATACACGTGTGGAAGGACAGATTGGTTACTGAATTACCTTGTATCAAGCTTACCTTCCTTGGTTCCACCATGGCTTATCTTATAAGATAGTCATAGTGTAATCAGTCAAGGTAAGACTGTTACCTGCCAGGGTAAACTGACCACAAGGTGGCCAAGCCCTGAGTTAAATGGGCCCGCGCGGTAATTACAAAGCTGCAGTCAATCAAAACATTAGCCGCATCGTTGAGCACACGGACTAAGGCATCAGTCTCGTATGGGTGTCATGAGGTCCACCAAAACTTACAACCCGTCCCAGGGATGAGGAAATATTATTTGGAGTAATTGAACCCGCACTTGGGAGGGTAGAGTTTGGGACAACAGATCTAATAAAACTGCCTCAAATACCGGATTTGAACCCCGACCTCTTTATCACTGGTGGACCATAGCAGACCGACCTGAGGCTCACTACCGGCCCACGAGCTGTTGACATGAATCTCTCACAGCATTGTTTCACAAACCGAGGCTCGAACCATGTACCGTGCCACTGAGCTATTATATCACTCGTCTCCTCCTTTCCTATTGGTTATCTTGGTCTGATCACGCACGGTCTGTGTCGACCAATCAGAGCCGCGCATATTGGTTCAACCCTGAACCGCATTACGTCGTTAGGTCAGCCTGTACAATCCATCCAACGCTCTCTAGTGCCTTTAGTAGCTAGCAGCTGTTGATGTATTGCATATCTCCAGCAGATAAACAGAACAATTTGTAGAACTAGCCAACTAGAGGACACGTCTCCTGGTCTAGATGGACACGTCTCCTGGTCTAGAGGACACGTCTCCTGGTCTAGAGGACACGTCTCCTGGTCTAGAGGACACGTCTCCTGAACTAGAGGACACGTCTCCTGAACTAGAGGACACGTCTCCTGGTCTAGAGGACACGTCTCCTGGTCTAGAGTACCCTGGTTCCATCCCAGCCTAGATCTCTCGAGCTAGTGTTGCTTTCCTATGTTAAGTTGGTTTGTAAGTCGTGTTATGATACAGCCCTGTGTGCAAAGTTGCATATTATTTAACTTTCTCCTCCCTCTATACTAAATATAAAGTGGTCGTGATGGTTAAAACGTCAGGCTCTCACTAAACTGGACTACCGGTGAAGAAGTTGAGGTTTAAATCTCTGCCGTGTGCACTGGGAAGGGGGAGGGGATGCGATATATGATTTGTGGTTTCTCATCCTCCTTCCACGCTAACTAGGGTGCACTCTGAACCAACCCTCTTATTATCTTGCAAGATGGGAACAGTATTGTAACATAAATCCTAGTTTACTTACGCATGGACATACAGCTAGAAAATATAATTAGATCGATTTTCACGTGTTCATACGTCAAGTGATGCTATCTGCAGCTGTCACTTTTGTAAGACTTTATTAATATATAATAATATAAAATGTTTTCAATGGCGACTGCAAAGAACATGTTTGAACTTTCTGTTCCAAATGTATCTTCTTTTTTATATGATTTATATCCATCAGGACATGGTTAGTGCTGACTGCACCATCTGGTAGAAAGCACATGCACTAGGGGAGTGATTCCTTCCACACTGAATTTCTATGAGCGAGAGCGAAAGGTTCTACCAATTTTTCCGGAAAAAGTATTTTCACGTACCTTCCATGGTTATTTCACATCCTGCAATCGACATGGAACCGACGGCTTTACTTCCCCTCCGAAGGAAGTTGTGCTACGGATTTTTATCATTCAAGAAGAATCTGTCGACCCCGGCTGGGTTTGAACTCACTAACATCATGTCCTGAGGCGAGCTCTCTACCGCTAGACCACCAAGGTCGACTCTATATGTATATTCGTAATGAATTCAAGGAATATCCAATCGTCAGTCGCAATTACTTCACTCTTGAACCAAAATTTATTTATAATTATGACAGATAGATTCGTCCGGCCATGTTATCAAGTGTATCAACCCATTTACATAACGGAACTCTTCTTTTATGATGTTGACATAAATCAACAACTTGGAATAAGATACCAGCTTGGATATAAACTGTACCGTAGTTACAGCTTGTCTCTGCAAGAAGCTACCATCTTTGTTTGGTACAGTCACTATCAAACAAACGTAAAAAGTGATACTATACTAGTCTATGTGGACAGTGGACCTTCCCATCTTGAACCATCTCGTTTGTTCCAAAATTTAATTTGACCTAAATTATGGACAGTTATTTTTATATTTACAACATTTTTCTTTTCCATTCGATGTTTCAACGGTTCGAGCAGAACGTAATATTAATAAATAAAAGGCACTTAGCCGACTATTGTACTTATTAACGTTGATAACATACGACTCGTAATAGATTACATTAATTTATTTATCTAATTCGTAGTTTTAGTTATAAAGCACGAATCGTGTATCATGTCTTTCAAATGAAATACTATTTTGAATTCAAGATAAATTAAGAAAATGGTGAAATGGGGGCTTCTAATACAAAGCTGTAGTTTATTGAGTACAGATCTACACTCGAAGACACAAAACTAGATATAACGAGTGTAATAATTGTCCATACAAGGAGTGAGGAACGAGAACTGTGATAACTGTTATGGCTTTATTGGCACTCATTTGATGTTTCTGGTGTTAATTCCTTGGGGAAAACTGTGTAACACCTTGGGGAAAACTGTGTAACAACTCGGAAAAACTGTGTAACACCTTGGAGAAAACTGTAACACCTTGGGGAAACCTGTGTAACATCTTGGGGAAAACTGTGTAACACCTTGGGAAACCTGTGTAATACCTTGAGGAAAACTGTGTAACACCTTGGGGAAAACTGTGTAACACCTTGGGGGAAACTGTGTAACAACTCGGAAAAACTGTGTAACACCTTGGAGAAAACTGTAACACCTTGGAGAAAACTATAACACCTTGGAGAAAACTGTGTAACACCTTGGGGAAAACTGTGTAACACCTTGGGGAAAACTGTGTAACACCTTGGGGAAAACTGTGTAACACCTTGGGGAAAACTGTGTAACACCTTGGGGAAAACTGTGTAACACCTTGGGGAAAACTGTGTAACACCTTGAGGAAAACTGTGTAACACCTTGAGGAAAACTGTGTAACACCTTGGGGAAAACTGTGTAACACCTTGGGGAAAACTGTGTAACACCTTGGGGAAAACTGTGTAACACCTTGGGGAAAACTGT
>CABFWO010006734.1:0-10055 GCA_902155825.1 Timema genevievae | reverse complement strand
AACCCCCCCCCCTTCCCCTCTAGGTAACACCGGCCCCTCTGTCTCGCTCGCTTATACATACATTGTTCGTTATTAAGGCGCAATGCAAATACTTTTTCTCTCTTTCATCTTAAAATAGATACATATACCAAACACTGGTAAGATTTGTGACACGAAATAATATACACTGTTACAGAAATATTTACAAAAGAATAACATCCCTGTCCACCAAAGAGCATAACAATAATTCCTCCATTTCAGATCTTACTTAGTAAAATATTTATAGAGTATTTGTTTATAACTCAGAAACTTTGTTTTATACAAATATATTTCAAATAGAAGATATTTAATTCTAATAGTCCTACATGTTTGCATTGATGAGTTATTTTATATCTCGAATAGTTACGGAGATATCAAAATTGGAGACTTCCGCGCATGTAAAGTAGGTACCCTCAAAGTAATTTACATGGTGAAATGAGAATCGCCATTTTGTCTATAATATTAAACAGTGATTAGATCAGAATTTTAATAAAAATCATTACGGCCGATTTTTCGAAAATCTATTTTAAATCTCTTGGCCCGTAAGTAAACCATCTTTAATTCTAGGGTTCGAAATCTAATTCCAAAAAATTAATTTGGGAAACCTTAGGAAGAGCTTAGATACCCAGTTTCAGCCCGATCAGTAAACTGGTTGAAGCTCTAGGCCGGGATACAGACAGACAGACAGACGTGAAAACTACTTTTTCTGGCTCGGGGATTCATGAAACGTCGACAACCATCAAATTCTCGAGTTCAATTATGCTGACGATCACAATACTTCTCTATCCGAGAAGTCACTTAGAGAGTAAGATAAAGCACTCATTCACGTCAGCTCCGAAAGCCCAATTTGTTGTTTTGTTCTGCAATTTGAAGTATTTCAAGTTTTGGTGTTGGGTCGCGGGTTCGACACGAGACTCGTCACAGAGATTTTCCATGAATACCACTTTCTCTGGATATTTTAAGTCATAACTTTGTCAATTATCATAATAGAATAACTTAGGCCTATGTAAAAAAAGTATTCGATGATCCTCAATATAAGATAAATAATTTTAAATTTTGAACGTTTTATCTTTTAAAAACCAGGGTAAAAGACGATTATTCTAAAAGAATATGAGATTAATCCAAAAACGTCAAAATATCGGTCAATAATTATTTTACAGAATTTTTAAAAAAAATTAAGGTAATTTCACAATATTCAAATAAGTATAGCTACGTGACATTTTTTTATTTTATTAAACCGTGATATTTCGATATACGAGTATTTACCCCAAAAAAAAACAACACTTTGTCCTACCCTATTTCCTTCCTCTAGCAAAAAAAAAGTAATTATTTTTAAACATGTGTGTAGATTGTCCTCCACTTGTGAACGTTTTGCTTGCTATAATCAATTCGCTCTTATCGTTTCCGTTCTTTTGACAGTAACCGGACAGTAACCGGTCGAGTCCAAGTTACTTCTTGCACTTTTAACTGTTACTGTCAGATAATATTGATGGATTCAAGGTCAAGTTATTGAAGACCCTCCCAAGATTGACTAAAGTGTCTTTTGACCTGCGATAACTTTGAGAGCTCCTTGCCGAGATCAACCAGTTCATGCCGTCAGTAAATCAGGATACTTATCTGAACTGTTATCTTTGTCCTTTCACCCTCTTCTTAACCTGATGTCGCAAGTGTCTATTTGCAAACACTTGTCCAGCAGTAAGTGAAGCAGGCGACTGTGACGTCATTATGCCAAAGAGGTTCCTTCATGCCGGTAACTAATATATCACTTTTATCATCAGTAGATCCATCAAACCGTTTGGCTTATTATCACTATATCACCTCTGAGGCAACTGCAGGTCTTTTGGAGGAGAGCTCTATCTCTCGGTTAGCTGTTGCCAAGTCTCCTCACTGTCAGTTAGCTGTTGCCAAGTCTACTCTGTCAGTTAGCTGTTGCCAAGTCTACTCTGTCAGTTAGCTGTTGCCAAGTCTCCTCGCTGTCAGTTATATCTAAAGGTGGTGTGCTGGGGATTAGGGCAGTTGAATCAAGAGGAAGTGTACCTGCATTTGCATTGAGGGATAGTGTAAAAACCATCCTCGGCACACCCAACCGGGATTCGGACCCCAATCTCCCTGTCACTGTTGTGACGCCTTGTACCATGCGGCCACACGACAAGGCTGTCGTATATCCAGTGTAGGGATATATGCGTGCAAGAGTGGCCTAGCTCCATGTCACGCTCTGTCTGGGAGATAGACAACCCTCCTTGTCTGCTTGTAGCAGTGTTGCCAAGTCTATAGTCTCTAGCGATAGTACATAAACCTGAAATGGATTGTATTTTGACCTGTAGGATACTACGTTCTGGCATTATATTGATAAGCCCTGCGATTTTCATTTAAAAATAATAGTTGATGTAAAATTTGTTACTATATGGCAGGGCCACAGGATATTACTTTTAGAAAATATCCTAAAATTGGATTGTTACAGGTGGTGAAATTATATCAAAAGTAGTATCCAGATCGTACAGTTGGCAACACTGGCTTGTCCAGACCTCACAAGGCTGGGATGCTGGTAAATACCAGTCACAAATGTTCCTTTCGAGGTTAGGGTTCGAATCCCTGCCGGATGTATTGAGGATGGGCTTTTTTTTACTAAATTGGTTTTCACACTCCCTCCAGCCTGCCCTTTCGGAGACATGGTGATACATAACTAGCAGTTGATAGCTCCGGTAGTAGATAGCTCCGACAGTTGATAGCTCCGGCAGTTAATAGCTCCGACAGTTGATTTCTCCGACATTTGATCATGGTTGAATGAAAACACTCTCCGTCCTGCTATCTTGTGGGATGAGCCTGTAAATCAAACCGGTCCTAGTTCATTTCGACGATAACGATGGAAAATGTCGGTTAAGGAACCAGGTTAGCGCGTAGTGGTAGCTCTTATCTCGACATGTGTTATCTGTAGGGAGGTGTACACATAAACACGTAGAGTAGCATTGACCCAAATATATATCTGGTACAAAGAAACAATCTGATCCGAGCATTCGGGCTTTGAGGATTGAACTGCTTCAGATGTATCACAAGGACTGTGTCATGAACTGCTCCAGATACATCACAAGGACTGTATCATGAACTGCTCCAGATACATCACAAGGACTGTATCATGAACTGCTCCAGATACATCACAAGGACTGTATCATGAACTGCTCCAGATATATCACAAGGACTGTATCATGAACTGCTCCAGATATATCACAAGGACTGTATCATGAACTGCTCCAGATATATCACAAGGACTGTATCATGAACTGCTCCAGATATATCACAAGGACTGTATCATGAACTGCTCCAGATATATCACAAGGACTGTATCATGAACTGCTCCAGATATATCACAAGGACTGTATCATGAACTGCTCCAGATATATCACAAGGACTGTATCATGAACTGCTCCAGATATATCACAAGGACTGTATCATGAACTGCTCCAGATATATCACAAGGACTGTATCATGAACTGCTCCAGATATATCACAAGGACTGTATCATGAACTGCTCCAGATATATCACAAGGACTGTATCATGAACTGCTCCAGATATATCACAAGGACTGTATCATGAACTGCTCCAGATATATCACAAGGACTGTATCATGAACTGCTCCAGATATATCACAAGGACTGTATCATGAACTGCTCCAGATATATCACAAGGACTGTATCATGAACTGCTCCAGATATATCACAAGGACTGTATCATGAACTGCTCCAGATATATCACAAGGACTGTATCATGAACTGCTCCAGATGTCACAAGGACTGTATCATGAACTGCTCCAGATGTCACAAGGACTGTATCATGAACTGCTCCAGATGTCACAAGGACTGTATCATGAACTGCTCCAGATGTCACAAGGACTGTATCATGAACTGCTCCAGATGTCACAAGGACTGTATCATGAACTGCTCCAGATGTCACAAGGACTGTCCCATGTACACAGGGGTTGCTACGCTGCCACCATGACCAACGTTCACTTAACCTAACATCAAGTGTTGTCCAAGTGAGAACCTTCGTGTTACATGAACGTTAAGTGAAGGGTACCACGTGTTCTAGCCAGCCAATCATGTCGCAAGCAACGTCAGCACCGCTATTTAGTACTTAACTTGTTATTTTATGGTTAGCCTTCTTCAGTATAGCTCGTTCAGTGTGGCTACATTAGCAAGGAACCCTAACACAATCAGCCTGAATGCTTGGGTTCTATTACAGAGGACAGTTTGTTTTCAAACAGTTCAAACTCGTTAACTGTGTTTTGCTCGAGTTGTTACGTTACGTTATCCCGGCATTAGTGTTCGTCAAGATGGCGGACATGTTCTCAAATACTCCCTCTGGAGAAGTTTCCTCATCTTCTCGACACAGACAGTTTGAAAGGAACCAATTTAATCCCTACCCAAGATTGTTCCTCTGTTAATTGTCAACTGGGATGATTTAATATGCTACTAAATATGCTCTCACATATTCATACGCACCGGAGTATATTCTGCCCCTCCAGTCACCTTTTTTTTTATTGTCAATTACAAGTGATGTTTTGTAAAAAAAAAAATATTTAAAATATATTTTTCATAGTTGTCTTGATGGATATTATAACAATTCTTACATTCAGAGTGCCGCCACTATACCGCCAGTAATGCTAGTGTGTACCAGGGGAGATAAGAGTAATACTGACAGTCAGAGTGCCGCCACTATACCGTCAGTAATGCTAGTGTGTACCAGGGGAGAGAAGAGAATACTGACAGTCAGAGTGCCGCCACTATACCGCCAGTAATGCTAGTGTGTACCAGGGGAGAGAAGAGTAATACTGACAGTCAGAGTGCCGCCACTATACATAGTAATCCCAGTGTCTTCTTGCAGACAAGCAGCAGGAGCTGGATCTGCCCTCCTTACGAGTGGAAGACACCGAACCCCGGGCCGCCAAGAAGAAGGAAAAGCCTCGCAATGCCACTGGTACGATGTCCCAGATCATCGGCGTTAAGAAACCTCTCTGTCACACCAACAGCTTCACCGGCGAGAAACTGCCACAGTATGGAGTGGAGACTCCGCACGAGGAGGAGTTGGGCAAGGTCAGTTTCATCCCTTTCACGTTGTTGTCGGTACAAGAGTGGAGGATGTACAGCAGGAAGTTGACTGTTGTTGTTGTTACAGTGCCTGGTGGAGATCGACAGATGGGGGATTGATATCTTCAGGATAGGAGAACTTTCCAACAACAGACCTCTCACTGCTGTGGCGTACGCTGCCTTTCAGGTAACTACCTCTCAACTGTCTCCAGGACATAACTACCTCTCGACTGTATCTAGGACATAACTACCTCTCGACTGTCTCTAGAACATAACTACCTCTCGACTGTCTCTAGAACATAACTACCTCTCGACTGTCTCTAGGACATAACTACCTCTCGACTGTATCCAGGACATAACTACCTCTCAACTGTCTCTAGGACATAACTACCTCTCAACTGTATCTAGGACATAACTACCTCTCGACTGTATCCAGGACATAACTACCTCTCAACTTTCTCTAGGACATAACTACCTCTCGACTGTATCCAGGACATAACTACCTCTCGACTGTCTCTAGGACATAACTACCTCTCGACTGTATCTAGGACATAACTACCTCTCAACTGTATCTAGGACATAACTACCTCTCAACTGTATCCAGGACATAACTACCTCTCAACTGTATCCAGGACATAACTACCTCTCTCGACTGTATCCAGGACATAACTACCTCTCGACTGTATCCAGGACATAACTATCTCTCTCGACTGTCTCCAGGACATAACTACCTCTCGACTGTCTCTAGGACATAACTACCTCTCTCGACTGTATCCAGGACATAACTACCTCTCTCGACTGTATCCAGGACATAACTACCTCTTGACTGTCTCTAGGACATAACTACCTCTCGACTGTCTCCAGGACATAACTACCTCTCGACTGTCTCCAGGACATAACTACCTCTCGACTGTATCTAGGACATAAATACCTCTCTCGACTGTATCCAGGACATAACTACCTCTCTCGACTGTATCCAGGACATAACTACCTCTCAACTGTATCCAGGACATAACTACCTCTCTCGACTGTATCCAGGACATAACTATCTCTCAACTATCACCAGGACATAACTACCTCTCGACTGTCTTCAGGACATAACTACCTCTCAACTGTATCCAGGACATAAATACCTCTCTCGACTGTATCCAGGACATAACTATCTCTCAACAGTCACCAGGACATAACTACCTCTCAACTGTCTCCAGGACATAACTACCTCTCAACTGTCTCTAGGACATAACTACCTCTCAACTGTCTCTAGGACATAACTACCTCTCAAATGTCTCTAGGACATAACTACCTCTCTCGACTGTATCCAGGACATAACTACCTCTCTCGACTGTATCCAGGACATAACTACCTCTCAACTGTCTCTAGGACATAACTACCTCTCAACTGTCTCTAGGACATAAATCTCTCTTGACTGTATCCAGGACATAACTATCTTTCAACTGTCACCAGGACATAACTACCTCTCGACTGTCTCAAGGACATAACTACCTCTCGACTGTCTCAAGGACATAACTACCTCTCGACTGTCTCAAGGACATAACTACCTCTCGACTGTCTCCAGGACATAACTACCTCTCGACTATCTCTAGGACATAACTATCTCTCGACTGTATCCAGGACATAACTACCTCTCGACTGTCTCCAGGACATAACTACCTCTCGACTATCTCCAAGACATAACTACCTCTCAACTATCTTTAGGACATAACTATCTCTCGACTGTATCTGTCTCCAGGACATAACTACCTCTCGACTGTCTCCAGGACATAACTACCTCTCGACTGTCTCCAGGACATAACTACCTCTCGACTATCTCCAGGACATAACTACCTCTCGACTATCTCCAGGACATAACTACCTCTCGACTATCTCCAAGACATAACTACCTCTCAACTATCTTTAGGACATAACTATCTCTCGACTGTATCCAGGACATAACTACCTCTCAACTGTATCCAGGACATAACTATCTCTCAACTGTCACCAGGACATAACTACCTCTCAACTTTCTCTAGGACATAACTACCTCTCGACTGTCTCCAGGACATAACTAACTACCTCTCGACTGTCTCCAGGACATAACTAGAAGTTTAGATCGTAATTTCTACGTGCCTGGAATGACCTTGACCTGCCTCTTCAAGGTGAAGAATAGCTCGCGTGTCTTGAGGACAGTTTTGAAACACTTCCCCTGCCATACTGGTCGATACTACCTCAACCACTCTCAAACACTTTGTTGATCCATAGCAGTAACATAGAGTATGCCACATACGTAGCAGTAACATAGAGTATGCCACATACGTAGCAGTAACATAGAGTCTGCTCCAGTGACATAGAGTCTGCTCCAGTGACATAGAGTCTGCTCCAGTGACATAGAGTCTGCTCCAGTGACATAGAGTATGCTCCAGTGACATAGAGTATGCTCCAGTGACATAGAGTATGCTCCAGATTTGTCCATTGACCGGCTCCTATTTCAGGGTCGCGAGCTGCTGAAGACGTTCATGATCCCTCCCAAGACGTTCGTCACGTTCATGATGACGCTGGAGGACCACTACGTCAAGGACAACCCGTTCCACAACAGCATGCACGCTGCTGACGTGACTCAGTCCACTCACGTGCTCCTCAACACTCCGGCCCTGGAGTCCGTGTTCACGCCGCTAGAGACCATGGCAGCACTGTTCGCGGCCACCATCCACGACGTGGACCATCCTGGACTCACCAACCAGTTCCTCATCAACTCCAGTGAGTAGGCTCACAGATAACAGAACATATCCTCATGAATAGCACAAACAGTAACCCCCAGTGTCAGAGATAACACTATATAACAGAACATATCCTCATGGATAGCACAGCCAGTAACCCCCAGTGTCAGTGATAACACTATATAACAGAACATATCCTCATGGATAGCACAGCCAGTAACCCCCAGTGTCTTGACGCAGGCTCGGAGCTGGCTCTCATGTACAATGACGAGTCTGTCCTGGAGAATCATCATCTCGCTGTGGCCTTCAAGCTGCTGCAGAACGAGGGCTGCGACATCCTCACCAACCTCGGCAAAAAACAGCGACAGACGCTCCGCAAGATGGTGATAGACATGGTCCTGTCGACAGACATGTCCAAACACATGAGTCTGCTAGCAGACCTCAAGACCATGGTGGAGACCAAGAAGGTAGCAGGGTCGGGTGTTCTTCTGCTGGACAACTACACCGACAGGATACAGGTGATACTTGCGAGATACTGACAAGATCCTTGCTATCCATACTGTTTTGTGTCTAAGCCACCTTGCTATCCAATGCTATAATGTATATATATAGTACAAGGTGTGTCTGAAACGTTTTAGGAGCATGTTCCTAAGAAATCTAAATTTAAAGTAAGAGAATGTATTAATTACCTTTTTATGTTGAAACTGTCTCCTGCCCAGCTCATTATATCTCTCTGAGATGTCATTCAATTCTTGGAACCTTGTCTATCTTGTTGAGCTGTTTTTGGTATCGAAACGCCGTCAACAGGAGAAAGGAAGTATTGCTATGTCCTCTTCTCTGTGAGAAACTGGTGACGAGGGTTGCGTCGTGTGAAGGCGCATCATCGTGAAGCAAGTCTGGCCCAATGCACCCAATCGTCTCTTTGTGCCAAACTCTTTGTTCACAACTCCTTTACAAATAAAAATACAACTCGCCGCCAACATCGTTTTGGATCAAGTCTTTTGATGAAAGCCAGGGCTTCTTCGGCCTTGACCAATTCTCCGTCCCGTGCAGCTGTATGTCTTTTAGTTTATAGGTTTATATGCAAAGTACAAGAATTCATCACCAGTTATGATAAACAAAAAAAACATGTTCTAAAAGATACAGACGACTCTATAGCATCTCGATCAAATCTCAACTTGCAGTGACTTGTTCCTCTTTCCATCATTAATGTATATCATACAAAGCGAGACCACATTTTTTTTTATCTTCCCAAAATCTTCAACAACAATCGAACGGTATCCTTGCTGATGTAAGGCACACATGATGAACTTCCACTGACAGCTGCCGAACAGGGGTGTAGTGGAGGGGGAACGCCGTTCCGGCACTACTTTTCGTCGAAAAATATTCAAAATAATTTTTTTCTTGGTAAAGTTTTACGCTATGCAATTCAAAGTTGACTAATTGATTTCATATCACTATTATGGAATAACTTTTTTTTTCATACTATGAATCGATGAAATTTACTTTACTCTATGTGAATTCCTGGAATTTTAGGGGAAGTGCGTTAAGTAAGTTTCTACCTTAGTAACCATTAAAAAATGTTCCAAATAGCTTCTAGAGGCATTTATATATGTGAAATTTTTTCACCTATGGCGGTTGGGACCCCCCCTTTCAAATTTGGGGTCGCTATGACCTTGCGTTCCGGCACTGCTAAATTTAAGACCACCACTGCTGCCAAACCTTTTTTGACATCTTTCCGCCCTTCAAGGAACCCTCTTTACTGACGGTGACATGTGTTGCAGGTTCTGGAGAATCTGGTCCACTGCGCAGATCTGAGTAACCCCACCAAGCCCCTGACCTTGTACAAGCGCTGGGTGGAACTTCTCATGGAGGAGTTCTTCCAGCAAGGCGACAAGGAACGTGAACAGAATCTCGACATTAGTCCCATGTGTGACCGTCACAGCGCCACTATAGAGAAGTCTCAGGTAACCTCTACATGACTGCCTTACTAGCACTAGATGGACATTAGTCCCATGTGTGACCGTCACAGCGCCACTATAGAGCAGTCCCATGTGACCCCTACAGTCAGCCCTCGTACTCGAAGTGACATGTGAGGGTCTCTGTTACAGGTGGGCTTCATAGACTACATCGTGCACCCCTTGTGGGAGACGTGGGCAGACCTAGTCCACCCAGACGCCCAGGACATCCTTGACACCTTAGAGGAGAACAGAGACTGGTACCAGGGTATGATCCCCCCCA
>CABFWO010006733.1:0-31900 GCA_902155825.1 Timema genevievae | reverse complement strand
AAAATTCATCAAAATCTCGAGTTCGATTTTTTTGACGATCACCATACTTTCTCTACCTGTAAGATAGAGAGAAAGTAAAAATACAGAAATAACCTAAGTATGGACGGTATCATAGATATTAATTATAATTTACCTCGGTTTAACCATTAATTTGACAGCTGAGATAAATATAGTCTAGAATTGTGTTGCATACTTGTAATTGTTTTCAGGATCACAGGAAAATGACCCATGAGACACATGACTTGGGGTCCCAGCCTTCCGTTTTAAGCGAAGGTTTTATTGGAAGGGCCTAAATTGGGCTTATCAGTGTTCCATTAGACTATGCTCACAGCAGAAAGTATATGTCTGACAAAAAGGAAACATTTCTTCTGCTAAAAGAGGAGCATTTTTATCTAATCTCTGAAAGTCCCGTTAAGGTATATAGACACTATGGCGTATCGTGTCGCATTACATTTGCTAGTAAAATATTTCCGAGTATAACTTTTCCATATTTTTATTCGACTACATGACTTTAGCCCAAAAGCGAGCTATGCCGCCGTTAGTATTGATAGTGCCAACATATGTGAATAGAGGATGTCATGTGGTCAGCACAACGAACTTTCAATCCGTTGATCTCAGTTTTCTAGACCTGATCTGGTACTTCTCTATTCTCCTCATTTGTCCTCATGAGACTGAGTTTGATCCCGTTACAGACCCACTGCTTAACAAATAAATCTGGAAGCACAGGGGATTGAACCTAGGACCTCAGAACCCAGGAACTCTGACCACTAGAGCACAGAGGCGCTCATTTTTATCCAAAGTAATATTAAAATGAGCCGATATTATTTGCTATAGAAACTGTGCGTCAGCATGAAAAATTACATAGCGAGATGAGACAATGCTATAACGGACAGATGTGAAAAGTTATATGGAGGTACCTTTGCACTAATCTACATAATGTTTAATATGGTCCATTCAGATAAACAGCACTCTGGATCTTGTGGATAGTCGAATATTGCCTGGATGTATTTATTATATTACGATACACCAATAGTACGGTTTAGTTTGTCACATTAGCTCAGTTGGCTGTGCTCGAGGCTCCGGATTCAAATCTTAGTACAAACTCTAATATGATCATTGTTGAAATTGTGTCTTCACTTTTCACAGTGTTGAATTAACGGCCAGCAGAATGTATGTAGTTTCTGTCTACAATCAAGTTAGTTTGTAAGTCGTGTGTGAGCTCATAAATGGCCCCAGAAAAAAATACATGGTTTTGATAAATAATAGAAAAGCACTTGGTGTATGCGAATATAAGTTGTCAAGTAACCAACCAATATTTACTAAGCATAAGTCAGTGTTAAAATGATTAGTTAACGTTGAATACATTTACAGGTGACACATCGGAGATATAAAAATGCTTCAGTAAATTTTCGGGAGGAATTTACAGAAAATTTAGCTTAGCAGGGATAAACAAGGCATCTTGAACAAATTTTCTGGAATAATTTAGATATAATAGTACATAAGTACTTTTTATCGTATGGAATGTACACATTTGGCTCGGAGAGACATGACATCCAGTTCTGTCGCCTGTATGTAGATTATTAGCTGCTCTGGTGGTACAGACAGCTATCCAGGGTACACTATGGAGGGTTGTCAACACGTACCCTCAATGACATGATGTGATGATAGTTATTATGATGTGATGAAGCCTAACTTAAGCCTAACTAACCAACCCCTAGTGATTGTTGGTATTATTCCCCTGAACGGGAGGATACCCAAGGTACCAGCCGGGAGTCGGCCTAGAGACCCCTAGGCTCGTAACCAGGTGCACTAACAACTACACCACGGAGCCGCTTAGTATAAAAGTGACGGACAGTCATTATTAAATATATATTTAGTAGATGTTCTGAAGGAATTTACATATAATATACTGTAAAATTAATAAACGATTAAAAGTAAAATAATCTGCCAGGAAAATTGGTGGTGAAATTTACATGGTTTTGTTGAATTTGCGATGAAGCATTAAGAATGAATAGAGATTCTGTAAATGTTTTAGTGGGATATAGATAATAATTTGTGTATCATTGTTTACCTATGAATAGTGAATAATGTTTAAGGAAATATAGTGGAAAAAATTACATCAGATTCGGTATATCAAAGATGAACAATAAATAATAATAATATTTGTCAGTGCGGCTTACTACCCGTTTGGACTATACGCTTAAGTACTAATTATGATAATGGGTTAGGAATTGTGAAGTTTGAATATAAATTAAGTGAACCCTCATTTCCTTGGAAGGAGATTAGGAAACCATTTAGGAAATACCACCCCCAGTTCACCCGAGCGAGATTCGAACCTTGATCTCCCCGTCCTCGGCAGTCTAGCTCAACACGAAACTAGCGCGTTAGCTAACTACGCCACCGAGGCGGGTTTTAACAATAAAGAGTGAATAATTCCCTAGGAAATGATCACGTAGAATATATATCAAACTTAGTATAGCAATGATGAATAGTTATATATTTTTTACTTACAAAACTTACTACTTATTGAGGTTATACGCAAATTTGATAAACTAGTCTAATGGTAGGTATGAGGAAGAAAGCCTTTTTAAGGTAATCTATCCGCATTTGCGTGAAAATAGAGAGGGAAATATTTCAGGAAAAACACACTTAGTAGACTTGACTGGGACTCAAACTCCGATCTCCCCACCATCAGTAGTCCAGTCTAGCACGATGGCGGCGCCTAAGACCATTGAGTCGGGAATGAACCATAAATAGTGAATAATGCTCCAGGACATAATCTGGTGGAATGTACAGTACTACTCCTTACATCTTTTATATGAATAATAAACAATAAAGATTGATCAATGCTCCAGTAAATGTGCTGAAGGAAGCTCAGTGTAGAAGTGATGGACAGCAAATATAGCACAGTGTTTACGTATCTTACAGTGGACTGAGTCAAGCGCTGATGAGCAATGAAAGGTCTACAATCCTCCCGTGAATGTGCTAATAACAAGTGGTTAATCAAACAACGCTAAACACTTAACTAGCGGTTCGTGTGGCCGATAACGGTATCACGGTAAACAAAATACTCAGAAACTAAGTTGAGAGTAGGTGTCTACAGACAATCCCCTTTAAGCTACCTGAAAGCTTTTCTCAGTAATAGCTTCATACAGAAAATTACCCAAAGTTTTTCTGTGTTTTCACGAAAGCTACTGTGGCACAAATTCAGCACTAAATATTGGCATAGGTCACATAATTTGTGCCTTTATGGGTGTTACCAACTTTACGGGCCTTTATTTAGACGTCCTAGATTGATAGCACACGGGCGCACAATATTTGCCCTAAAATAAACAAAAAATATAACATAATATAAATAAATATTGTTTACTTTTGTTTATCAGCCAAATTTATATAGAAATTTAGAATTAAAACATAATGTTTTATCACGTTCATTATCTGAGACCTTGTTATTCTGACCAAACCACTTTTATGAGACTTGCAATGATGATCTTGGGGTCTAAGGCATCAGTCTATCAAACAGGATTTCCGTGATGAGTAGGTCGAGGCTTGATTCTCAGTAAAGTGCACTGGACGTGGTTTTCAACATGTGATTTGTCATGGTGGTTTTCCCATTCTCTCTCCTCGTTTATGCTAGTGTACTTATTCTAAACTAGCCTCCCCATTCCTGTTCATTAGTTTAAGCCATTAATAACCTCAGTGTTGAATTTACTAGTAGATAGTACCTTTAGCTCCGTAGGTATTGACTCAGATAAAGTGTGAGTGACGGCTTGTTATTTTTTTTAAATACTTTTCTGCAGCATGTCTTACCACACATCCGTTCTATCTGATTTTTACACACTAATGTGTTAGTGACGAGGTGTATATAATATAAAGAGAATGCAATTGCGTGGAATAAAAGTGATATCCTCAGTACAACTGGTCAAGATTCAAACACCAATATCACCATGACCAGAACATCAGTATAGGTGAGATTGACGTTTAGTCTGCGTGCCTGTCATATTTGTGGATTAAGAGGTTATTTTTCGAGTAAAAGACCAGTCTCAAACACCAAAATAAATCATATGTTGAGTACTGAATATTTTGTATTAGTAGTTCAGGTGATTATATTCAAAATTAATAATTAATTAATGTTTCAAATGATAGCTTACCCCATTTGTAAATACTTGCTCCTGGGGTATTTTGGTGTTTGGGACTTATATATAAATAAAACATTAAATACACCTATCGTATAAATCACAATATTAACCTAAGCACACATCTTATGGAGATACTTAGAAAGAAATATACAAAATTAAAATTCTAGCTCTCAACTTAACCCAGATGAAGTTCAGCTAAGCAGAGAGTGTTTGAACTAGTAATCAAGGTATAACAGATCTGTTGTACTTGATTTACATAGGTTACTTCCTTCCCTCCCCTGAGTGAATGTTTCAGTTGATATCTTTGTGCCGCGGTCCATATCGGTTGACTTTGAAAGTGCCAGCTTGCCTCCACAGCATCAGAAACAAGGTAACGAATGTTAACTATAAAATAATACTAGTAAAAATAAATTGTTTGCTGAATATGTGTTTTATAAAAAAATTTGAGCAGTGTGAGGTCAAAATGCATAAGTTTTTTTTATAGTTGGGACAAAAGTGACAGGTATATATTTACTTGCTATTTTTAATTTCTCATATTGAAATAATATTGAAACCATGAAAAATTCTATCTCGAGATAATCTTAATCTTTACATTTATGTGGCTCATACTAAAAAATAAATGGTACGGAATTTCGTGGGTTATATAGTGATATTAATTTTATTCATAAAATTAAATATAATTTATTTACTTATTTACTTTAAAAGTTCGTTGCAACACTTAGAAAATTACGACACTTCTCCCGATCTTGAGCTATTTTAATCCAGTCCCTCTCATTACACCCTATCTCTATCTTGAGATAGTTCTATCCAGTCCACCTCATTGTCCCTATCTCTATCTTGAGATAGTTCTATCCAGTCCACCTCATTGTCCCTAACTATAGCTTGAGATAGTTCTATCCAGTCCACCTCATTACAACCTATCTCTTTCAGGATTATTCTAATGTTAACTCGCCGTCCTCCTTTAGGGACTACCAATGGTCTCTTCCCATTGTGTTTGTCAATCAATACCCTGAAAAAGGTTCTAGAAATTTCCATTAGAGCTGCATGTCCTGCCCACCGTAATCTACGAGATTGGGTTATCCTAACAATTTATTGTGATGAGTACAAGGTATGTAACTCATCATTATGTAGCCCCTACACTTATCAGTAGCCTCATTCTTTTTTTGGACCATACACATTATTAAGCGCCTTGTTTTCGAACACCCTAAATTTGTTTACGGGTACGTCATGAAAGGTTAGTGAATACGTTTCACACTTGTAGAAAACTACTGGTAATATATATATATATGGTCTATTCTGAGATCTAAGCCAGACGAGTTGTCAAAAGCTTACTGGCCGAGTAATAGAATGCATTTTCCTACCGTAATTTTTCCTAATATTCAATTTAATATTGTTATTGCTAGTTAAAATATTTCCTAAATTTTTAAACTTATTAAATCTATCAAATGATAAGTTGTTAGACGTAATCTCTAAATTATCGTTCTCAATATTTGTTCTCTTAATGATAATGTACTTAGTATATTCAGCGTTCACTTATAAACCTGTTTCTTTACTACTTCATCAAAAATAAATTTTTCATTTCCTACAAAAGCTTCATTTTATTGAATATTGTTATTTTAAGTTTGATATTTATATGAGTGGTTAAGAATACTTGGCTCATAATTAAAATCTAGTGAGTTTTCCCCATGATATCAAATTTTTTATGAGAAAAATTTATTTAGCAGTTATTAGTTTAATGACTCATTTTTTTTAATTTTAATTTTTTTGATAACGTTTGCTCAGGAAAATATGGCTTCACCTTGAATTAAATTTGTTGTGTTAATATTCACAGAAAATATCTTTCAACGAAGCTTAGATTATAAAAGTGAGGGATCATACATAATGTTGTATTATGTAGAACATATGTGATTAGATATTAATTTAATTTTAATTTTAGCACCACGTCTTACTATCCGTTCGGGTTATACGCTTAAGTACTAATTACACTAATGGATTAGGAATTGGGAAGTTTGAATTTAGACGAAGTGAACCCGCATTTGCGTGGAGGTAGAGTGGAAAACCATTTAGGAAAAATCACCTCCAGTCAACCCAACTGAGATTCGAACCTCGACCTTCCCGTTCTCGGTGGTCTGGCTAAACATGACTGGCGCGTTAGTCAACTACGCCACCGAGGCGGGTGAGATTAGATATTGATTTGCATTTAATTATTTGAAATAATGACTGTTTTTCAACTAAAGTCCTTAAATATTTGGCACAAAATAGTTATAAAGCCCACGTGCAATAAATAATCGTCATTTTTAAATTTTAACAAAGAGTCCTACAAAATTATGGATCTTAGAGTGTAGGTGCAGGGGGGGAGGGGAGAGGAAGGGAAAGGAATAGTGTAATAATGAAATAGGAGGTAGGTTGTATCCAAGATTACTTCTCTCTCTCTCTCTCTCTAAACTATAGTAGTTCCTTACCAAAATACAAACTTTGTCTTAACAGTATAAAATAATTGTCAGGAAGCTGTTGTTTCAGTTACACGTTATATAACGAGTTCCATCATTAAATCATGAAAAATATTAACTTGAATTTGATATCTGGTGGTTATTAAAGTTACTAATATCATTTTAATGTATTCATACATTATATCATGCTATTCTTGAGCGATATTATATATATATATAAAATAACACAAATAATAAAGGAAAATGAAATAAATGTTGGCTGCAAAGAAATAAGTTGGAATTTTCTCTACTGTTCTTCAACAAAAATTAGACTAAAATATTATTGGCATGGTGTGGCATATAGCAATGTTAATTAAAACTTATCCAAACTGTACCTGTGGACTGTTCCTATCACTCAGTAGCCCATCATCAGGGAGGTATCAGTCATAATAAACGTCCCTGTGATGTGTGTAAAGAAAATGGCTAGAATATCTTAAACACCACCTTTTACTACCTGTTCAGACTATATGCAGATTTTATAATTACGCTGGTGTGTTAGGTATGAGTAAGGTTTAATTCAGATAGTATACCCGCATTTGAATGGAGGGAAAATGTGAAAACATTTAAGAAAAACTACCTTTAGTACAACCAACTGGGATTCGAACCCCTATCAATACATCGATGGCAGTTTAGTATATTGTGTGAGTTACGCCTTAGACCATGTGGCCATGATCAGTTTCATCCTAACCGAACATTTTACAACATAATTGTTGAAATAGGCAAGACTTTAGGTATTCGATATTTTTTATCTTGGCCACAAATGAAAGTCTGCATTGAAACATGTTTTGCAAAAAGTTTTCACGGCGTGGAAATATATTTGGAGTAATATTCTCTAAGTAACATGGGATTATTAAGAAAATATCACACAATCATTTTATTTAAATGAATAGCAATAATAAAATTAGATGTCTACCTGTTTACTTTGTTCGACATTTATACTGAGTTGATTATATTTCAATTTTTATAGATATGTCTATACTGACCAACAAACTGTTGAAAAACAAATGAAAACAACGCATTTATTACTATATAATTATAGGAAATCATAGTTCTATGATTTTAAGTACCTTGGTAATAAACCCATACATAAAACAAAATTATTTTAACGGCCACCTAAGATGTAATATTATATCCCTTTGGATTTCATGTCAAACTCTCCAATCATTCATCTTCAGGGTGTACCAGAACCATTTGTGTGTTCACTATCAGTCCGGGATATCCATAAATTTACAATAATGGATGGGAAGATGGGAAGATGGGAAGATATAACTATGAGAGAACCACACTCAGTAAACCCCACTGGGAATCGAACTCCAACCTCCCCGCTATAGGAAAACATGACCAAAATGATTTCTTAGACCGCGTGTGCACCAATGCGGGGACAGAATATTTTATTTATCGGTAAAAAAAACTCATCTTTAAATGTCTTACGGTCTACCATTTAAATTTAAAAAGTTATCTTTATAAAAAGGTAGGACTTTTATGTTTGCAATAGGAATTAATTTTAAAGAATATACTTTTTTTAAACTCAATATTGAAATTTTTTAATTAATTTTTATCTTAAGGCAACTCCCTCAGTAAGCGAGAAACTGTCGCACAGACGTCCAGTTCTGGCGCAATAGTTAATTCCACGATGCGTTATTTCAAAATATGGTTCAAGCCAAAATAAAGTCGAAAGATTCTAACAGGGATAATTTTCCTTAACAAACATATATTTTGCGTTATATCAATACAGTAGATAAAAAAAAGTGTTAAAATGTGTCATTAGCTCTTTTTTAATGAAATTTTACGCGTATTTGCAATCTATGAGACTGTGGTTGATTAAAAGGGGCTCAAGATTTAGCCTTTCTCTAACAAATACAGTTAGTTTTTGATAGGCTCACAAATGAGAGTTCTCCGATATTAGAGAACTAGCATCAAGCTTTCCTCTCTACCTTGAGTTAAGTTTTGTAATTTTCTTTCCTCTCTTTCTTATTGACTTGACAAAGGGTGGCTCTTGGTGAAGGGTGAAAGACAGCATAAGAATAAGTATTCCCGGAAAACGACACAAGCTATTGTATTTTAAGTCTTGTGGCCTGACCTTTATTGATACTTTTTCTCCGACCGAAGCGGCTGCCTTAATCTGTCAAAGTCCGCGCCATAAGTCAATTGCGAAATATTACCTATTAAACATGTATTGGCTTGTATAGAAGTATATATAGGCAAATGCTTTGAACAAAATCATAGATTTAAAAAAATGTGAAATTTATAAATTGACTAGTTATATAAGCATATACCTTATAAATTAATTTAATTCCGTAACTGACACAACACCCAGTTCCCCGACCATCAATCCATCAGTGTTAACGAGAAACCCCCAATTTCACTAATGAAAAATGTTTCGACCCTGCTGGTACTCAAACCTGTGATCATTATCTCTTTAGGTTGACAAACTACGACTGATCCAAAGCGTCAGATTGATTAGGTTAGTCTTGAGACAATCCGACTATACTAGATCTCTCATCCTCTCATTCAAACCAGTTGAAACATTCCGCGCCATCCATCCATCCATCCATCCGTCCACTCGTAGCGAACACGCTCTTCAGTGTATACCAGTCTAATTGAGGCGGCAGCACGGTGTTGAGGATTCACCAGCCTTCTGAAACACACAGAGATGAACGCTGGATCAGAAAGGAAGACCACCCAAGAAGTCTACCCCCCTCCTCCCTTCCCTTTCCTCGACATTATCACCTGCGATGGTCAGGTACCACACATCACATCACTCATGTGTGATCCATTGAGGGAGACATGGTCTAGGTAGCTCGTCAAAGAAGACCGTAACTTGGTCCCCTTTAAGCAACATATTCTGAGCCCATAAATTTATAAGCTAGAAATTAATATTAGTGTCGTTAAAGATAATTCTACCTCTCTTCATGGTTAATTAATTTGTTGGGGCATTTTTAATAGTGTTTTCCTACTCAAATTTTCATTGCATGCAAGATGCAGCTCTGATGGGATTTTAAGGAATTAAAAAAATATATATTTAATATTGAGGGGGTTAAATTTCCAGAACTACCGAAAAATTTATCTTTGTTGAAATGGGAGTGTCTTCTTTAAGAGTGATGAATTAACGGTTGAAGGACTGGATGTTGTGTATGTTCTAGGGCTATGTGCTGAGATAATAAATGTCTTTAAATTTTGGATGTTAAATATCTCTAATAATTAGTTAAGCTCAAAATTTTAATAAAAACTAATACTACTTTTATTGTTATATTGCTTTCACTCTCTGGATCTACCCTCCCTCTTTTTCTTTTCCGTAATTTATCATATAGTTTAATATAGATTATTAATATTGTATTTATTACGCCTTATTTAACACAAAATAAAGGTGTGGTTACCTGTCTCCATTCATCGTACATTATTTAGGTAGACATATATATATATATACATACACACACATAATATTAATACATGAATAATTAGTATTATAAAACATATGTTTAGTTTGTAAACCAAACTATGTCTGTTTTTGTAAACATTTTCACTGTGGATAATACGAGATTGAGACTAAATAAAGTATCTGTACGTTAAGGGATAATTGTACAAAATCTTCGAGAAAATATTTGTTAGTCGATAATGTCTACTGATAATAATCGATCATCTACAGCAAAATTGATAGCTAATATATTTGTTAATATCGCTGTAAAGACTACAATCTAGATATATTATCTAAAAAGTTGTATCTATAAACATTGGTCCTGCAATTACCATTTGACGAGTGAAACCCCTAGCTTGGAATCTAGCCTTGATGAACATACGGCCTTCTTCATGATCGGGTTAACGATCCCTTTAGGATGCATTAAGGATCCTCAATGGAGAAACAATAGAATACAGGGGTGTGTTTTTATCTCTTGTTTTCTAAGAAGACAGTTTGCATATTTTACTTTTTTGTTTTAATTATGTACAGAAGAGTGATGGAAGATGATTAGTGGAAAGAAGAAGACATGATTCATTTGGGCTATTACCCTGGAAAATTGATATATACCTACATATAAGTATGTAAATTTGTGACAAGAGAATGTTTGCTATGATGAGTGGTAATGGTTTGGTAAGGAGGAATAGAATTTTATATTTTATTTTAGCATTTTAAAAGGTGTTTAGTAAGACCATCAATTAATTTTGAATGTCAGTGTTTGCCAGTACGTATAAATATATACACATGTATTAGAGAAAAACTACATCTATACTCTCTTACAAACGGACATAAGAACATACATTGCATGCTTATTCATTTCTCTCTTTCTAATGCAATGGCTTGACAAGTAACTATAATATTTATTTCCCTTTTTATATAAAAATAATTGTTAAAATTTTCAATAGTCAAAACTTACTTCAATATCAAAATTAGTTTGATAAATATATTTTATAATAATAGGTCTACTTAGATACATTTTGGGTTTACTTCATTTCTTACATACTTGCCTTATGACAGTATGAACCATAAAATCCATTGCCGCACTTATACAAGTTAGTTCTTTCTAGTCCATCTCATTACACCCTATCCCTATTTTGAGCTTGTTCTATCCAGTCCACCTCATTACATCCTATCCCTATATCGAGTTTGTTCTAACCAGTCCACCTCATTAAACCCTATCTCTTTCAGATCCATTCTTATGTTGTCCTCCCATCTGAGCTTAGGTATTCTCAATGATCTCTTACCATAAGGTTTAAAATATGTTTATTATATACTATATGGTCATGTGAATCATGTAAAATATATGTATTTATATGTGCGTTTGTAGTTTTTCTCTAATTCATGTGTATACATTTATACATATTGACAAACACAGTTTATTATATACATTTAAAATGTATCAACACAGATCATTTATTTATACATTTAAAACTAAGTAAACAAATCGTTTTAATTAATAATTCACAAAACTTTAAAAAAAATTATAGATTAATTTTTCAAGTAAGCCTTTATAATCTTTATATTATATGATTAGAAATTAGGGGTATATTTACACTAATTTAAAAAGGGGTTTCAGAAAACAAGCAATCTTGTAGTTTGTATTTAAAATTTATAAAAAGTGAACATCTTAAAGTTTTAAGCTAAATATTTTAGTTAGTTTTAAATTATCCATTTTAATTATTTTTCCTCAAACGGTTATTCAAAATATCCTAAATTTGTGTTGTATTTTCACCTTTGGAATCCCAATGTTTTCTACATCCATTTCTGTTTCCAGGCTATGATCAGTTTTTTATTCAAGCCATATGTTTTCCACTACCGGGTTGTTAGGCTTGTCATAGCTTCATATGCATTATTATCTTTCTTAAAACTAGGACAGACACAACATCCAGTCTCCAGCCATTAATTTATCAAATTGAAAGTGTAAACCCACATTTCACCAATGAAATATTTTTCGGCCATGCCAGGAATCTAGACCAGGACTCTCATCTCAGTAGGCAGACGTGCTACCAGCTAAGCTAAGGTGTCAGATTATCTCAATGTTGTTGACTATAATTTTAAACTTATAAATACTTTGCAAAGTTTGAAAAGAATAACCAGTTTGAGTATTAAAATAATCTAAGTAATACTTGAATCTTCTTAGAAATTAATTGTAGCTAACAAAGATATAATAAAAGAAGAAAATCAATAATCTATAATTTATAGTAAATATAACTTTCTACGGTCATTTTAAAAAATAAACTATTTCTAGTAAAAAACAGAAAAACAAACCAATTTATTTAATGACTTTATATCCATATTAAATACGCCTCAAAGAGTAAAAAATGATTGATCACAAGGAAATCTATACTCGGCGTATCTGTCTTGGATATCCGCGTATCTACACTAATGAGGTATGGAAGAGCTAGGTAACATATTTAGGAAATGTAACCGCAAGTGCGTGACTGGAGTATGAGAAACTATTCAGTACATCCAAATGGGCTTCTAGCCCCGACAAGTGATCAGCAGACTAACTGGACAAAACGAGACTATAGCTTAGTCCTCACTGACATACAATATGCGGGCAGTTGTATAAGAGCTATTCAGTTACTGTTTAAAAACGGTGTTGGGTATACAGAAATTAATGTTTGCTGGAAAGTGTCTGTCTGCACAATGACTGGCCGTTACTAGTTCCCCGCCAAGTATCACCAACTTTGTAGAGATAGCATTGCATACTCTTAGACGATGCGTACTCTTGGCGAAACCTCTCTTATCAGATAACCAAATAAACTTTAAAATTTCAAATTGAGAATGTGGGAACGGAAATGGTTTGGGAGAGTGCCATTAGCTTGAAATTATTCCAAAACTATTATAATATCTACCTTAGAGTGCGGTATAAAATTTAAATTTAGATAGCATAAAATTTGAATTATTTGGAAATCAAAAATAGGGGTCCAGGAAATTATTAGAAAGTGGAGGGCCCTAAAATCTGCTGAGCTAATAGAAACAAAATATGTCAAAATTTTATAGTGGACAGTATAATTTTGCAGAACCAAATAAAATAACCAAAAAACTAAAATATATATAACATAAAGTTTATCTTAAAGTGGATCCATAGTTCTGCTATTTCATAGCTAAATATCGAAGGGTAAGATAGTTCCTTTACAGGAACGACATAATAATGAAAATAAACAACTTCTGGTGGCATAGCCTGATGAACCATGATGATCTTTGGGAAAACATAATGCTCATTTCTTCTATATATCTTTATACTAGTTTAGTATTTCATTTAATTAGTTATAGTATTCTTTATTAATGAATAATGAAGTTATTTAAATATTTTAAATGAGCACAAGCTACTTGTAGAAGACAGGTTTAAATACTAGTTGTAACAATAATAATTATAACATAATCCTCTTATTTGTCTTCAACTAAATATTTTCTCATTTTTTAACACTTTAACTCAAATATGCAGGATATATAATTTTATTTGTCATGATAAACATTCCCCAGATATAAATTTTCGACAAAAGAGTTTTAGGAAGCTTACAAAAAATTTAAGATTTTCAAAAATCTCTCATCACTAAACGGAACAAGTATATTGCTATTTGCGAGGACAAAATGCCTTATATATCGTTTTCAAACGAAATCGTTACAGCCAATTTCAAAAAATTTGGAGTATTCAAAATCGTTCATTTAAGTGCAAAAAAAATTAATAAAAAGATCCTGTGGAATAACATCTAAATAAAAATATAAATTTTAAAACTTAGAAAATTTCAGGTTAAAAATTCTAGTTTTTTTTATAGATTATATTATTATTTATTTGGATATATATTTTTTTATTGTTTATATTATTCTTTATATGGATTTTTTTTTAAATTGAGAATTTTAGAGCTGTTTTTCTTCTTATTAGTGGTTTGTTGAAACCAATTTTTAGAACTATTGTATTTTAATACCATACACTCTTCGGTGGTTTTATGGTCTAAGGCGCTACTCTTGCAGTAGACTAGACTGTCAATGACGAGGAGAATCATATTCGAATCTCAGTGGGGTGGACTGGGGGTGATTTTTCCAAAATTGTTTTTAAATTTTCTCCCACGCAAATACGGGTACACTTCCTTTAAATATGACCTCGCTAATCCCTAAAACCATTAGTGTAGTTGGTAGGGGAGACTGGGGCTAGTTGTTAAAATTTACAAATTTTAATTTTTTCTAAATATCTGAATAGCATCAATTTTTTTAAAAATAACCTAATATTAATGGAAATTTATATTAGGTGTTAAAATAACAACCACTTTGTTGGATGTTAAATAATTAAATCAAATTGATGTCAATTCGTTCTGAGGATGTACATTGATACAGGGAAGGGTTAAGGCCTTACATTGGTGATTAATGTATATTTCAAGGGATTATAAGTAAATTTTGAAAGTTAGATAGTATAACTATACCAATGTAGTGAATTAAAGATTATTGTAGTATAAGTTATTCATAATATATTTTGAATTACTGATATTATACTTGAAATATTATTTGAATCATGTTAAATAAAATTTATTATTTAAATTTTCGGTTCTATCAAATTAAACACAGAATTATGAATAAATAAACAAACTAAGCAATAATTTATATTAATCTCGTGTTCGTTAAAATATCATAGTAATATTGTTCATGAATTAGGTATAATATAAATTTTGTCAAAATAATACATTATGAACAAAGTTTATATCCAAACCTTAATCACTCATATCAGTGTCACAATTCATGAAGATGTAGCTATGGTTTCTGTTAGTGCATGCTTCATATGCCCACATTTTACATTCAATGCATTGTACTCATTTCTCTTTTGGTTTGGACGATTGGTAAGAACACATTAAAACAAGACAGAAACATTCATCATCTGAATTCTCCTCTGAGCTATTGCATTTTCTCAATAACTTTTCATCACTACCAAATTCCAGTTTTCTTTGATTTTTGCTTCTTCCATAACTAAACATTACTTTTCTGGCGTGTCAGTTAGAATTGTGGAATGGTGTGTTTAACATCCTCTAGTTTTATTTCTTGGTCCTGCCTTGGCAAATGAACGTCTATTGCTTGGATATATCCCACTTGAAGTAGTGACAGATGATTTGGATTGATTCCTTTGAACGGGTCATTGATAAATAATGGTGGCAATAGATTGACATATGTATTTATGTTTCTAGAAGCTGTTGAAATAGGCCTACCTTCAGTTTGTTCAATTTTCACAATAGGTTGGTCAATGGAGGGAGGAGGTTCTGGCCTATCAGTGACAGCTCAGAGTATGAAATGTTCATCTGTGAATATTTATCTGTTAAATGGCCATATTCCATTTAAAAGTAATGCTCTTTCTAACAACACTTCAAATTTATCGTTCTAAAACCATACTTTAAGAATATAAATTGTGGGGCAAGTTGTTACACTGTAAGAATGTGCCCCAACACAAACGTGACAGTTTGCTCTATGACGCCATTTTGTTAGTTTTGTTTTCTACTAGGAATTAATTGAATACGAAACCAATAAAGGCTGCATGGTGTTGTATCTTAATGTTTCATTTAGAGTACAATTTTAAATAAAAAATTTACCACTATTTTGTAGCACTGAGCCGAAACTAATAAAAGAAAGACGGTTTATTTTTGATGGTTAAAAAAATTAATCTTACTTGAACAGTAGAGTATTCGTGTGATCTGGCTCAACCCTCGTTGAAAAATTTGTGGGTGGAATTCTTCTCCTTCAATATACATCTTGAGGTGCTGCGACTAACCAGTTGCTCATAAAACTAAATTTATCAATTTGCCCCTGTAACAAGTAGCCCCAGTCTCACCCAGGCGCAGATTCAGGGAAGGGAGGGGGGGATCAAAGGGTCAGTTGACTCCCCTGTGAAAGTTATAAAATTAATACAAAAACAAAATGAATGTTCAAATTTTATAAATAAAATACAACCCAGATAAATTATACCATTTTTTATCTTTTTACGCGCAGACCCCTCTTAAGCCAGGTCCTACGTGTGATATTTGTCCACGTTTATTTAATGTTAGATATGACTCACGCAAGTGTGGAAAAAACCATACCAAGTAACGAACATTGTTCCTCATAGAGACGGTAGACTCCCAAATATCAAAAAGGCTAATAATTGCCTGAGATCAGTTCATCCATGAATACCGAATATAGAGATTGTGTGGACGGCAGGAGCAGCGGAACTGGGGAGGACTCTTCCCCCCTGGAAATAATTTGCCCCTCCCTGGAATAAATTCACCCTTAGATATATTTCAAATCCTCTGATATTATCTAATATGAAGCTGAAAGATGGTCTTAAATCAAACTCCAAAATGACTTCTAGATGCATTCTATTGTCAAAAATTTGCCTGAGAAGACCGCTTCAAATAACTACTAGACTAGAGGCATCATCTAACTGGCAGAAAAGGTCAGGGGAGGAAAGCTCTAAATAACTTCCAAGATCATCCAAATTTCAAACATGTCTAGGAGAGGACAACTCCAAATTGTTTCTAGACGTATGTCATTTTTAAGAATGTTCAGGTGAGGACACCCCAAATGGCCTATTTTCTGAAATAATTCAATTTACAAAATATTGTCGGTGGAAGATCACTTCAAAGATCAACTTCTAGAGGTATTTAATCATTTGAGAAATTAAGGTGAGGATCAATCTAAATAGCTTTGAGAGACATCCAAATTTCAAAAATTTCTAGGCTTGGAACACTTTCAATGGCTCATAAAAGAATCTAATTTTTAAAAAAATTCAGGTTTAGAGTGCTCATAACTTCTAGAGTGAACCATTTTTAAAAAAAAATTGCTGAAGGAAGGCCACTCCATTATCATAATTATTAGCACCACGTCTTACTACCCTTCCGGGTTATATGCACGGGCCACTCCAAATAGTTTATAAAAACCATCTGATTTAAAAAAAATTGGAGAGGATGATCACGGTTTAAAACACACATAAGATAAAATTTGAATGAGAAACTATTAAATGGCTTCAAACATAAATCTAACACTGTAATCAACTATGTTCTTTACAGATATGACCCCCCTATGAAAATGATCTGTATCCGCTCTTGGTCTCACCTACATAAGCGTGTTACTCGAATGGGTAATGAGACGTGGTGATAAAAATAAATATATATTTTAATGCCATAGCCTTTAAATTGACCACTTAACTGAATGCTTGGTTCACATTATAATAAAATTTAAACTTAGAATGGTGGGGTGAAGGTTGAGTGGTAGGAAAGTTAGATTTTTAATCTCTTACGCTTACTATGTTTCATAAGATTAGAGATGTTGTCCGAAAAAACAAGGATTTGTATTCGAAAAAAACTTGTAGTCAAATTGTTTCTAGCCTCTCAACAGATAATATATCGTGAGTCGCACACTATCACTTAACACCCCATCCCTCCTACCTAACATTCCACTATTCTGACGCTGACATAATTCAAGAACAGCCTCAAGTGCGAACATTAAATGGTAAATAATTGCACTATGAGAAAGTAATAAGGCTACGAATAATGTTGGTTATATTATGACAGCCACGACAATTATAAAATACTAAGTAAACTGTTGATCCTAATTATAACACCTGCAAGCCAAAAAGAAACGGAATAAGAACTGTAACTATTTTTTTTTCTTGAACACATAATGAATCTTACGAAAACAATCGTTACACGGTGCGTTCACAAACCCGCCAACAAAACAAATGCATTTGAGGTTAAAATTAAGTCAAAGTACCTTAACTTCCTAATCCAATATCAGCTCTAACTACAAACCTTAAATAATTGTTTTGAACATTTTAAACTGAGTTAGGGACATATGTATATCTATTTTTACCGATTAAATATTTTAGAGACAAAGTGATACTTCTTGTATTCATATGTGGAAAGGAAATAATTACAACAAAATAGTAACAATCAAAATACTTGTTTTAACCAAGAATGTATATAAGCCTTATTCGTTTGAATGAAACCATTCCCACTGTTGCTGAATGTAGCGAATACAAGTACTCCCCAATTACAGTGTCAGAGCATTCGTGAAAGATGGCATTTAATTATAGTCGGTAATCCAAATCCTTCCTCGAGCCCTGAAACATTTGTACCTTCTAGTTTGCTTTGGTTACAGTTCAGCACTATGTTTTATGAGAATTTGATTCTTAATTGAAAGCAAGACTCGCCTGGAAAAACATGAATAGCAATACGACAGTGGAGTAAAACGACAAATATGGTACACTCACGTCTTACAGTGTATGGTCAAGGACAGAGGCTTCTAAAACTGTTTTGCTCCAATACTCACTTTAAAACTAAGAATAATGTATTTCTTCTACAACGATTTTGAATTAAAACCAAAACAATTAGAAAGCTTGCAATATTTGCGTATTTTCGAGCACAAATTTGGTTTAATTGATGAAATAATTTACTACCATATTAAATATTAATTTATTAATATAATGTTCTTATACTATTTTTTCTAGCACCACGTCCTACTTCTTAGGTCATACGTATATGTACTAATTACGCTAGTGAGTTAGAGATAAGTAAGGTTGATTTTAGAGAAAGTGTACCCTCATTTGCAAGGAGGGAAAGTGAATTTTTTTAAAACCCAACCGGCACATGAACACCAATCTCCCTGTCATCGATAGTATAGTCCAATACGAGAGTGACGCCTTATACCATGCGGCCAACGAAGCAGGTGGTTCTACATTTGATGACATCAATACTAGTCATGTGAAATATAATTAGGGTAAGTTCGTAAAATATTATAGTAGTTTACCTTCATTTTAAAAGAATGAGTTTACTATGGTTTTAAATATAAGGTTCAGTTCTGGGAAATTATGTTAGATTTGGCCATAACTTTTTAAGTCACAGGAAATGCTCGATTTGATAGTAAAACTGCCAAACAATTATTTCTAAAGCACCATATCTTACTACCCGTTCGGTTTATAGGCCTATGTAATAGTTACGCTAATGGGCTAGGAATGAGTAAGGTTTAATTTATAATAAGTGTACTCACATTTGTGTGGAGAGAGGGTGGGAAATCGTTTAGGAAATCCATCCTCATTACACCTGACCGAAATCGACAACTACCACTCCTTCATTGGCAGACTGGTCTATAGAAAGAGTGACGCCCTAGAACATGCTACCACCTTTGCAGGTCTAAATAAATAAATGTTGAGTTTGATGTTGATGTGATACCATGTTCATAACTTTAATAAGCCATTCTTTTTTTATTATCTGTTTGCTTAGCTTACCACTAGGGACTTATTAGAATTTGGAACAAACATTCATACTTTAAATAAATGGTACGGCGCACCACACAGACTTTCTCTCTCTTTCTATAAACTCGTAGATTTCTGAACGGAATAATGTACATTGTATCATCACCACTCCACATAAGAACACGCATAAAATAATATATAATGATATATAATCAATGAGAAAAGAGGCGCATCTTTGTCCACCTAACAACATTTCAAACAGTTTAAAGTCTTCCACAAGGGTCAACACTTTGTATTAAATTTTCAATTTCTGGTTAAAATTTTAACATTTTATATAGTGTTGCACATCTTCAAGTCATCGCATTGATATTTAATTATTCATTTATACATTTTGACCAATAAAAGATGTATAATATTGACTATTGAGTCTAAAATGGAGATAGATCATTGCTGTGCAAATATTTCTCCTAAGAGTTTTAAGGAAAAATAACATACTTTTTTTAGATACTTACTTATATTTAATTACTCTATGGATTGGAGAATTATTGCGTTAAGAATTAAGTAGTATATGTTTACAACTAAAGCTCACCAAATTGTATTAATATATTTGCAAATATCTCAGAAACGGTTGCTTTTATAAAAATATATATCAAATAATTTTTTTTTTATTTCTTATAATCCTACAATTTTGCAATGATAAGTTGTTTAGTTTCTCAAATAGTTGTGGAGACATAGAAATTAACGCTTCTGTAAAGTACCCTAAAATCATTTTCATAGTAAAATGAAAATAGCCAGTTTATTTATAATCTTAATCAACGCCTAGATACGAATTTTAATCAAAATCGTTNCCCTAAAATCATTTTCATAGTAAAATGAAAATAGCCAGTTTATTTATAATCTTAATCAACGCCTAGATACGAATTTTAATCAAAATCGTTTGAGCAGATTTTGAGAAAACCAATTTTTTCTCTTTTCGCCCTTTATAAAACTACTCTTAATTTTAAGTTTTTATAGACACACAGACAGATGGCATTGCAAAGACTATTTTTTAGGGTTCGGGGGGCTATGAGATGTCGACATCCATCAACATTTCAGGTTAGTTTTTTTACGGTCGCAATACTTAAACTTTAATGTCCAAAAAGTTAAAATATATATAATTGAATTATAGATTGAAAGTTATTGATTTTATAAAAATATGTTTCGAATAAAATATTTGTATTATAAATATATATACATATTGGTAATGCTAAATAATTTCATATCTCAAATAGTTTTGGAGCTATTATAAAAAATGTCTATTTACGCACCAGACCGGAGTCCTTAAAGCTATTTTGCAAAAATATTGAGAGTAGCCATTTTGTTTGGAATATATATTAATGTTTAAAAATGAAATTTAATCAAAATCAATGGAACCGATTTTGAGAAAATCGACTTTTTCTTTTTTTTCCCTTCAGTAAACTACCCTTAATTTTAGGGGTGGATCTCCAATTCCAAAAATCCCCTGGGGCAACCCTATGAAAACTTTAGATATCAAGTTTTAGCTCATTCGGTAAAATAGTTTAGGCTCTAGTTGGAGGTACAGACAGACAGACAGACAGACAGACGGAAATTCAAAAACCACTTTTTCGGATTCAGGGAGTCATGAAACGTCAAGATTCATCAAAATCTCGAGTTCAATTTTTTTGACGATCACCATACTTTCTCTACCTGTAAGATAGAGAGAAAGTAAAAATATCAGTTATATATGTGTATTATAATTAAGAGTTTGAAGGGGTATGTTCACTAGCCCATGTCCTGTTTGAATTTAGCGTTTTGAGAGTTTATTTTCAGATATCATTAAATATGTGTCTATGTTTTTCATATTGGGTACATGACCTGAATGTAATCAGTTTTTTAAATGGCAGCCAAATATAGTACATGGATTTAAACGTATAGCAACAACAATTAAAAAGTAATGTAACAAAGTTTGGTATCAAATGAAAGCTTTTATTTGTGGAAATGCAACTAGTCACATTTTATTTACATAAGTACACATACATTTGAGTGAAGTGCAAAATATTATTTGTGCACAAGTATTTGATTTATTATGTATATAGTAGCAGTTTGCTGTACACTTGCAAAATCTTAAACATCAAATTTCCTTTTTGTGACATGGGCAGACAGTGTTTCTGAAACATTTTTTGCAAGTTCAGGGATGTGGAAAATCATCAGGAATTGTTTCACTGGTGACTTAGGGCTTAAGTCCACTTCCTATATAGATCCACACAATTTTGGTAGTAGGGTGGGTGCATCAACAAATACATGGTTGCAAAAAACCTCGTTTGTTTTGTAATCTTAGACTGGTAGAAGGCTGCGTGAGCTTCTCTAGATTGAGCCTTTTCATTTGATGATACTGGTGATCCCGAAGTGAAATTTGATGATAGAATTCTAACAATAAACTCTTCTGCGTCAATCACTGTTTCACTGAGGTATGTTTTACCAAATGTTTGTAATAGATGTGGTGACGGTTTACCATGCTCTAAAGGTGTAATCTTTGTCCTAAATTTGCTTGTCATGTCAGACACAGTGATAGAATGTAAGGCTAGTAGAATTTAAGACAAACTGTGCTCCAGGACTTCCACAAGTTTATGAATAGCCACCGCACGTGATGTAATACCCTTTGCACAGAGAACCCAGATCTCAGACAATCCTTCCCTTTTATAAGTTTTAAATAAATGATATACTGCGCATATAAAGACATCAGTGTCTGAGGATACTATTACAATACGCTCTAAATTTATAGCAACTGCATGATGTAGGCCTAAATGAAGAAATGGCCTCTCATCAGCCTCCTACAAGTCAAATGGAAAAGATGAAATGTCTTCTTTCGTGCCATTTTCAAGAAGTATGCTTGTCTGTCCATACTCACCAAATTAACCAATATAAATAGGCTTAATACTTAAATCATTGCATTGTATTAGGCATTGAGTAAAGAACTGCTCCAACTAGTATTTATTACTTGAAGAGGCCCGGAACGCATGCATATTTTTTGGAAGACGGGTTTCCATTCCATCAATATTCATGTTAATTGAATGGGTGGTTATTCTTCTTTGCTGTTCAGCTGAATTAACACTATCTTCTTTGTATACATATTAGATTATATCAATCCTAGAAGAGTTTAGTGCAATCGCTTTTATTCTCTGAATGATAAGCTTTGCAAAGTATCCAAATTCTTCATATAATTAGACATAACTGCTTGAGTTTTTCATGCAACTAACATATAATCAAACAAGGTTTTGGAGGTGTGAGATGAAGGAGGAGGCGTTTTTAAACTTGATTATTTAAGATCTTTCTCATTATCTTGGAGACCACACATCCTTCTATAGAACTGATTAATGCATAATTTATGAAGTCTATTTTTGCAACTGTTGCCCCTGACGAGTAAGTCCTATGATGCCTCCATGGCCCATAAAAGGTTTATCATAGACCCGCTCAAGATCTTGGTTTAATTCTGACACAGCTAAACTTTCTCTTGATGCATAAAGGATGGGATGTAATTCTCCCAGTTTCTTGCAATCTTCAAGATATACAGACCCCGGTCTTGAGTAATTTATTTCTCCATATGAAAGAACAAAGGAAGTGCTCTTTGAAATGCAAACACATGTAGATCCCAGTTTCCCTCTAGGTCTGCCCGTGTCATGTTGAAGTGCTTATTATATTTTGTAAATAGTATAATACGCCTTACTTTAAATGCTATTGTTATGAGTGTGATGTTACAATGTTTAAATAAAGTGTGATTAGTTGCATTTCCACAAAAAGAGCTTTCATTTGATACCAAACTTGGCTACATTACGAATTAAATGCTATTAAACGTTTAAAACCATGCAGCCATTTTGAAACAATTGACGATACTCAGGTCATGTATCCAAGATAAAAAACATAGCTAGACACATATTTAATGATATTTGCAAAGAAACTCTCTATACATAAACTTTTCAACAGGACATGGGCCAGCCCCCCTCCCCCTCACTACAATTAGAGAAATAATTTAGGCAAATGCTTTTATAGACCTTCCCATACGTATGATCAAGCCTAAAGCGTTGAGGGTATCACCTTCTTGAAGGAAAATGAACTCACGCTATTTATTATAGGAATGGCAGTGCTAAAGCTTCAAATCAACTAAAACAATTCACACTAATCTTAAAATTGTATTTAATCAATCTGTTAGAAATAAAATGTATTTATTAAAGGAAGGCTGGATCAATGTTTATAACTATTACTTGATCTAGAAATTGCGGCATTACGAGTTAAACCCTTCCATAATAAGTTATGAAAATTATAAAACTTAGAATGAAAGGTTTTTAATATCATAAAGACATATTGTTACTTTTACCCCTCATTTTGGTATGAAATATTTATTTTTAAACTAGCAAACCACTTCTTAATTAAAGCGGTATTTCTGAACATTTACAACGCGTTTCAGCGCTAGTCGGTGGTATATAAAAATATCATCATATTTATCTAGGCTTAAATTTCCTTTAGTAAAACAAATACATTCCTATAATATTAAAGTGGTTTTAATAGCAATGAAAACGTCATTAGTTTTATCAGGGGATTGTCATGCCAATGTTAAAAAACCACATGTTCAAACCTCAAACAACTTACCCCTAGCAAACTAGACTGTAGTGAACCTGACACCTTAAACCACCATTGTGATTATTATACTTATTATTAATAACTACTAAATTTAAGGAATAAGATGAGTAGGAACGTTTGGTGAAATGACACATTAAAAAGCGTGGGGGAAGGATGGAGAAATAAACCATGAAAATAACAATGTGAAAAGTATCTTTATGGTACCCGGTAAGGATCAAATTGATCCTCCAACTTCTCATTCTACGACTACTGCTGCTGGTAGGATCCTGCAATAAAAGACAATAAGCAAATATATAAAACTGTTTCTTTTGCCAACGAGACTTACTACAGTCTCGGGCTGTACGAACATGGAAAAAAGACATAACTGTGGGATGAGTAAGGATAAATTTTGTAGAGGAATGGGGTAAAACCATTTATGAATAATCCCCTTCATTACACCCAATTGGGATTCAAATCCAAATCATCCCGTCATCGAAAGTCTAATCTGACCATTCAACCACCAAATTGGGTAAAAAAATTAGTTGAAATCTTTTATGTCGAAATGGAAAGCAGCAAAGTGGTAACATACATATAGCGAGCCAGTCATAGATAGTATTAATGAAACAGGTTTAACGAGCGTACATAGAAAATGCACTTGATACAGTCAAAAAACTCCCATGTAAAAATTAACTTACTATTCTGACTACAATTTTTTTTAATGAGTACTTTCTGGTGAAGCAGAGAGTTATACTTTATTTATTTTTTGTTGCAAGATATCTTATTATCTTTTATTTACCTCTTTCGAATTTTAAGTCAAAGATAATTTTAATTGACGTTATAGAGGGAAAGATTTGTAATACAATATTTTTAATTGGCATTCTTTTCTAGTTTTAATGATATGTTTATTTTTTTACCCATGCGATTGTTTAACTGATCATTTTGGCAGCAAAATGATACACGTCACATGTACTTAAAGTTCTCCTAAAAAACATGTCACTTAAACAATGATTTTCATGATGACTGTTTTAATTGGTTAAGATAATTTAGATACAAACAAATAAAAACCTTGTTATCAAAATAATAATAGTACTTATTTAATTGGCTCTGGTAATATGATATACTTGATCCAAATCAACGAATACCTATTATGTCCAAGGGGGTTATTGGGTTTGTGTCAAGTTTAGTAAAAATGTTTTGTTTATTATTTTACTTCTTATGAACGCATATAAAATAAATTATATTTAAATTTTAACATTTAACTTTTTATGAATTCTTTTTCTACTAACCTCTACAATATTTGTTATTCTTATTTACTTTAAATTTGTATATCTATATAGGTCTTTTATTAAATAGTTAGGTAGTGTAAGTATCTTTTTAATGTGTTTAACCATATTTACACCACCAAATATTATTTTAAAATCTTTTTAAAATATTTGACCTGTTCAGTCCAACTAAGTTCCGAGAAAGGAATATAGTCATGTTTGTATTGAAATGTTCATTTCATTTACTCTTAATGTTCTAAATTTGACATCACACACTATGTCCCTATCTTAGAAGCTAAACCATAGAGAAACTCTTCTTGATAACATCGTTATGATTCATTGTGAACAAAGTGTACTTATAAGTCAAATTATTTAATATTTAATATTTCAAACATCATTATCTTTGTATACTTCTTTAATTAAGTAGGATAAAAATGATAGACTAAGTGCCGTTAGGTTTTCCCCTAATCATTTTCACACTCCCCCTTCCCAAAGGGGTCAATTTTTTTTTTTTTTTTGCGTTCACCCTCTTGATTCTATCCTCGTTAAAGTATAAATGGGGATATCCGGATGGGTAACGAGGCTCTTAGTGTAGTAAAATACACGTATATACTCATGTATTTTTGTAGCGGCGCTTTAGTTAGCACTAAATATGCCGACAACATGAACATGAGAAATATACATGATAGGTTAACACTAGAAAGCATAAGATTCAAATGTATGTTGACATAAGAGTTTAATAGAACAAACAAAGCAAGCAATTACAAGAGAGACATCACTTTCAATGTTGACCTAATGAGTAGGCCAAATAACTTTCATAGCAATAAGATAGTAATTGGCACTCATAGAGTGAACTAAGCGTGAAGCTTGTTTTATAAACAATCGCCTCGCTCTTAAAAGAGGTATACTCACACTTCCTAGAGTGAAAGACCGAACTGAGGTTATTTTAACTTACTCCTCGACGGGAGACACAGACTAAAAACACAATACAGTAGCAATAGTACATTTGTTGCAACAAACATCTAAAGGTTAATGACTGACGAGCAGAGCGGGGTCAGAACCTACTCAACTTCTAATACAAACAACCCTATTTTAAGAGGTTAGAACGATATATTCCAGTGAAGATAGCATGACCCAATTGAATTAGTTACATAAGTTACAGAGAGTTGTCTATCTGTCCCGGTCATAGAAACCCTGGGCAAATATCTTAGGGAAAGTTGTCATTCAGGATTCTAGGCCTTCATACAGGCTGGCTGGTAACCAATTAGTATATCCAGGTATTATGAGTTAAACCATACTCAACATAGATGCCAACCAGACACAGGTTATTATCTATCAACGAGGTATCATGCCACTCCTGAATGGAGTCGGCCATGAACATCAACTAGGGCGTGGGCCTCACCATAAGGGCAGTAACAAACCCACAAGTGGCACACCACCATCAGGTGAACAACAATGCGTGAAACGCCAAGGTTCCACCAGAATAACTAATCATTACTTAACTATGTCTTGACATCGGGCCTGGAACAACCTAAATTCCCCCTTACCGGCCTGATGGCACAGCAGACCATAACATGACCATACAGGCCATGGAGTGAGACACACTTCAATGAAACCACTGGTCTTAAGGACCAATTATAAAAACAAGAGGTACGTATGATCTCTCATGACATGCTCAACATGTCTTGGCCAATGAAAACCTTACCTAATTATACATTTAAATAGTTAATAAACAAAAGAGTGACAGACACTCTTAGCTTTTAAGGAAAATCCCTTTTACTTTACATGATAGGACTAAGGGCCTTCTACTCCCCTCTAAAGACAAATTTATAATTTACGGCAAGTTATTTCCGTCTGTCCGGTGAGTCTGATGGCACCACCATCGTGACCCCATTGTCTTGTTGTACTGTAGATCGGAGAGACGTTGGTCGTCGAATATTAGGTTGGAACTGTGTTTTGTTCCCAGCGGACCGAGGCGTTTTATACTGGTTGAAAAGATGAACCACGTGCAAAAGGGAGGGGGTTAGAAGCAACTCTCGACATTAAGAACAAACAGCACGTAGTCACCTTGCCATGACGTACACACCCTCACGAGCCACGATGTAATCCATTCAGTTCGTTTGATGTTTAGTTAAGTTGAGAACAGAGTTGAATGGAGGCCCGTGTGTGTCCGTGCGACTCTTCCGACCGAGCCGTTCTTACCCAGAAATGTTCCCGAGGCGTGGTATGTAACAAATTATGTTATAACATATATATATCCATATATATCTTAATACGTGAAATTATTTTCTCCAGCTGATTTATTCTGATCGGGCAAGGACTGGTTAGCCCGCTATATTTAACCACTAGTGCCAGAGTTAACGAGGAAAGAGGCACCAGTATCGTCTGGTGTGGTCTGCAGTATATGGAGAGGTTGCGGTTAGAGTCAAAGCTGGGTGAACTGAGATGATTTTCTCAAATGCAAGTGCAGGTACACCTCTAAGTTTCACCTTCTCCATAGCCCGCTTTTATGGTCAAATGGTCTCGCAATAGACTGAAACCTGCCAATGGTGGGATACCCGGGTTTGGATCCTGGTTGGTTGTACTGAGATTGGTGGTTTTTCCTTAATTATTTTTCTTCCTACTCCACATTAATTAGTGTACATTTCCTCTAAATATAACATTTCTCATATCTAACATATGGTCGTAGCGCTACCAATTCATTTGAAAAGCACTGGGACCCTTAAAGGATGACTCACACTGGAGCAGTACTTTATAAAAAAAACACATTGCGTTGCTCTTCTTACTCATCCAGATATTTGCTCTCAATCATATTAATATTTTTCACATGACTAGTCCTCTTAGGTCATGGCTCAACCTCAGGTTAAACACGTTGGAAAATTTTTAAGATAAAATAATAGCAGAGCAATCGGTAGACAATTTGTAATTATATGAAAATATTTTAATGCAGGCTAGAGTGAACTCTACCAAATTGTAAGTTCTCTCTCGGACAGGACCGTGAAGGACTCGAGTCATCTTCTACTCGAAAATTATTGGTACGGGTTTATATTCTATATAAACTATTTGAGAGAGTCTATAAACGAACAGGTATTTATATTAGACCTATTAATACAAACAAACTTCTATTGAACACAGAAAAACTTACCTTTTACATAAATATATTTTAAAGTGTTCGAGATCCATAAAAAGAGTTCTTTTAAGATAGGCCACAAGTTAAAGGAAATACATTATTTATTAATTTAATCTTCGCTTAAATCAGGTTTGCAGGCTCTTTTAAGACCTCAATTGAAGATATAGATAGAACTCTGAGGCTTGGCTCACACGATGCGGTAATTCATGCTAGCCAAGGAGCATACAAGTGGATCATGAGCATGTTCCTTGGCTAGCATGGAAGGAGCATGCTCACAGCTGAGCTATAAGTGTCAACACGTACAAGGTAAAGGTAAAGAGCATGCTAAAATGTGCCCAGATCAATTTTTGCATCTCTACTAACGGGAGTTGTATGTTTGTTGGCAAACTAAGTATTGATCTTACCAATAAAGCTGTTGTCTGCCAACTATTAGCTAAAGATTTTGTAATTTTCAGAAGAGAATCCCAGAGATCTGGTTCACCCTCATATAAAGTTACAAATTTAAGGTGGGATGAAAGGGGACGCGAGAAAATGACAGTGTTTTTGAGGTTTTTGTCTCAAAACATTTTTGGCCAAAATAAATCAAATATTGCTCGAGTACAATCATAGGGTTTAATTTTCTTTACATGTATCAACAGTTCCTGAATATCCATCATGATCATAGCAGCATTAGATGAGAAACATTTTAAATGAAGAGAAAATTTTGTCATTAAATAATTTCAGAACATCCTTGACAGAAATTAAATAAATTTTGAGGCCACCATGTAAAGAACATTACATTCTTTGTTTGCATTCGAACAATCTTTTATTTATTTTGGTTAGAAAAAATTTCCATATAAACTGCATAACCACTGGCTTTTTATCACGTCCCTTTCTATTCCACCTTCGGTATTAGAGCTTCACTCCACCGCAGAGCCATATTTGAGTTAAAATACAGTACACCAAACTACTACAACACCACAGGACAACAATGCTGAAGAGTAGCCCATGTCTTGCTCCGAGCACGGAAAATCAAACACTACTTGTTTTTGGATCTGCGCTCTAGAACCGGCTCCACGTGCGTGCGCGTGCATTGAGACGTGCTTTTTATAGGATCTCTAGCATTCTCCGTCCACATGCTAAAGAGCACGATTTCACCTATCGTATTAACCCCTCCCCCATTAGAGATCTAAGAAGAAATGTACTCATAGGAGGCCTCACCATATTGATCTCAGGTGACTTCCGACAAACTCTACCAGTCATTCCGAGATGCACTAGATCTGAGAAGGTCAACTCTTGCCTTAAAATATTATACATGTGCCCAGACGCTGTGAAACTTTCCCTGTCAACCAATATACGCATACGCATGTGCAACGACCAAAAATAGACCTATTTGTTGAGTCATTTATGAAACTCGCCGAGGAAATCTTCGCAGAGTATGAATTCAAGGTGTCCTGGAGTAAATCTCAGACATACGTCGTGGTCAAGGGTATCAAGGAATGAATACATTTTATCTATCCCGATATTCGTATTCTGCAAAACAAGCCTCTTTCGTGGTTCCAGCATCAAGTTATTCTAGATTCAATAGTGGATCGACTGGTAAAATTAACTACTTGATTTTAGACCATTTCGAAGAGCCATACAGTGCTTAAACGTCCATAGGCACTATCCTGTTTAATTTTTTAATTCCCTTAGTCAATTTGTGGTACCCATCGACGCGCTTCAATTAAAATTTGAGCACCCATCATTTTGCTGCGTAATAAGATCGCACCTAAACTGTATAATGAGACAATCTTCAAAACTTAATCATAGAGGCAAATGCCATGACAGAATTCACCACAGAAAAATGGGTCGTAATACCAAGAATATCCATGATTCTATCAAACCTGACCCTCCAGTTTAAATGCATGCTCTTTTCTATCAAGGTTTGCCATGCATAATGATCATCAACACAGTGCAAGGACAAACCCTGAAGATGGCACGCGTTGATATCCAAGGCAAGTGTTTCTCACATGGACAACTATGTGGTGTATTCCCATGATAATTCTAGCTGTAACATGAAATGCTTACTCCTGATAAAAACAGATCAACGTAGTTTACAAAAAGGCCTTGTCTTAAATAGTGTAAAACGTGCTATTTTTACTTTCTCGAATCAAGAAAAAGTGTTGTAATCATGAAAAAAACATCTACCTTGAGATGATGATGAATCTACGCGTCTTATGTGAACCCGAACTTAAAAAAGTGGATTTCACAGCTCTGTTTGGCCCCATGTCTGTCTGTCTGTCAGTTTTTCTATGGTCATGGATGCAAATTGGTTTGATGGATTTTGTTCACACACGACATTTAGATTTTATAGGGCTATACCACAAAACATTTTCTTACCCTACCCTTTAAATTAAGGGTAGTTTAGTGATTAGCGAATTTTTTGAATTCCTAATTTTCAAAACTGGGTATAATAATTTGTTTTAAAATTCATATATAGGATTTGTTTCAATTGATAAACAGCACTGTATAGCTGGTTTTGGGTTAAACATTTTTTAAGGGTCGTTTCCCTTTGATAGATTTTTGAAAATTTGACATATTTTGAAAATAGCTTTAACAATAATGTTCAAATCTTGAGATTGTGTGGAATGTAAAAGCACAATGTATAATTATTTTTGGGGTGAAAACTCGTTTAAGGTTAGTTTATTTGAAGACTGATTTTTCAGAAATATTTAAATATATTAAAAATGGAACTTATGATCTGGTTATGAATAGGTATCTTGGAAATGTTTGACATGAAAATTAACACTATATACTATGTTTGGGTAAAAACTCATTTATGGGTAGATTATTGATTATTACTTTTTCAAAAACTTGAACAATTTTATAATAGTTTTAACTATTTGGTTTCAAATAAGTATATTGGAATTGTTTGTCACATAACATTTCACTATATAGTTGACCTCAGTGGTCTTGGGATAAATTGGCTGCCTCAGAACCCAATGTCTGTGGGTTCAAACCCAGCTGAGGTCGATGGATTCTTCTTGAGCAATAAAATTATGTAGCAAAACTTCCTTCGGAGGCCAGGTAAAGCTTTGCAGTCTCAAGTAGATGATGACAAGGAGACACCTGAAGGATATGTTAAAATAACTTACCCGGTAACATTGGTAGGCCCTTTCACTATCGCTCATAGAAATTCTCGTATACTGATATAAAAAATCTATACTATTTTTTGGGGTGAAATTTGTTTAAAGATGGTTTGCTGATGACTAAAAAATAATAATAATTTTAACAATGATTTAAAATATTTTATTCAAAATTGATATTTAGGAAGAGGTTGAGCTCTAAATTACAATTTATACTTTGTTTTTGGGATACCAAGTGGTTTACTGAAGAGAGGTTTTGGTTAATTTTTAATATTTTTGAAAATATCTATACTGATTTTGTTCAAAATGGATATCGAGGGACCAATTTAGATGGTAATGAACAATGTGTATTTATTTTTATAGAATAAATTAATATAAGTTTATTTTACTTACAACAATTTATAGAAAACTAGCGGACCCGACAGACGTTGTCCTGCCCGAAACGTTGGCTTTTCGTTTGGGTGGCATAATTGATTTTGATAATAAAACAAATA
>CABFWO010006732.1:0-22626 GCA_902155825.1 Timema genevievae | reverse complement strand
CAACATTAACCCCTAACTGTCGAAGGCTAAGACAATTTCTAAGTATTAAACACCTCTAGAAGCTCTATGAAGTGCTTTTTAGGGTAACACAGCCCCCTAATTTGTACTTGTATCTTAATTTTGATATTGTTTGAACCATAAATAAAGCCATATATATTTTGTTCATAGAATTTCGGAGGGGGTTTTAACCCCCAAAACCCTCCCCTGGCCACGGCCTTGGATATAGTAAAGAAACACGAACTTAAAAAGTGATATAATGCACTTGCTAAAAAAAACCTCCCACGTCCACTTGGTGGCGTGTTGTGTAGAAACTGTTGCGCAGGCCGCGTCCGTTCATGATCTTTCCTTTCCCGTGTTGTGTTACGTCTTTTCGTCAATTATCTCCACATCCTCATTGTAATCTTCATCTACCTTCCCATCTTGTCCCCTTCCCCCGCCAATCGTTCTTCTTTGGACCACACACAAAAAGAAAAGGAAGGACTACAACCACATGTTCTTATTTCCTCTGTTGAACAATTTCACGGTCTTTGTCATGTCACTCTGACGTCATAGACAGCAGCCTAGCGGATTGGTTGGAAGTTGCTTGCAAGGTCAATGACGTCAATCAACATTTTCTTTTTCCCGACAAAACCACGCCTCCATTAAGTATACGTGTGTGTGTGTGTGTTTTTTTTTAATCTCGGTGAACTGTCATAAAAACATATTTTAGTACTCATCTGGGAAATTTGGAAAACCGCGTAGTGGATTACCCTTATAAAAGCGGTATGCAACTATGGAGCCAAAGTCAGTCGACTGTTAGTTGCTTTCTGAGACGGACCAGATTAATACTTTATCGCAAAACAAGTGCAGTGAAAGAAGTGAAACATTCAAAAATCAGTTGCAATATCATTACTTCCGCAGAAGATTGAAAACGTTAACCCTGTGATCTATTTTTGTTTTTCATTAAACCGCGAGTTTTGTTCGTTTCTTTTAAAACCAAAACTAGTTTGTTTTTGATTTTGAAAATTTACATTTATTCTTGCTCGTTTTTTTTTCTTCAAAAATCCTTTTAAAAATCATGTATCCTAACCCACTGGACCGCAAGCACTCTACGATCCGTCAAGTGATTGATAAGTTCCTATGTCCGGACGGGAATAAGAAGAATAACAACAAAAGTGGTTATCTTTCATCAACGTCGTCGAACTCTTGTAAGAACCAGCACAACTCTTCAACGAGCTCAGATCGACGAAATGTCTCCCCGGGATGGGGGAAATAGACCTTTTTTTTAAAAAAAAAGCTATTTTCTTTTCTTTTCCAGTACCACGTGAATTTGCATTCTTCCTACTGTCGTTTTAAAATGATAATATTTTCATAGTTGTTAGTATTCGGAGAATGTGTGAACCACATAAGAATATCAGTACAAAACCAAAACTTCTGTTAAACTAGAGTCGCTATGGACTACGCGCCCACCAGAGGGAGAGGATAAAACACTTGATTAAAAAGGTAAGCAAAAAAACATTATTATTAATTTTGTAAATAAATCTTTGCTGACGGATACACTTTAAATGTAAACTGTTTATAAATAGTGGAAACTATTGTTACTAATGGGTGACAACAATTCAAAGGAGCCCATTGAAATATGTTTGAAAAATCATTACTTGTTCAATCATCCCGCGGCCAAGAATAATGTCTTAAATAGTTAAACATTGATTATTTGCTATGCCACCCACACTTAGGTCTTCCATTTGGACTATATCTACTTCGAATCCTGTTAAAAGAAACGTCATTTTCTGGAAGACATATTGAATTATATTTTATTAGTCTATGACGTTAATAATCACTCTAGATTAAGTGCCTGCCCGGATACTAATTAGCATAAACCACTTTGAGGAAAATATTATATATTTTATATTAACCTACTTACATTTTCAAACTTAAAACTATTTAAATGTGCTAAGAATATTTTATTAATGTGTATACACACGCACACAGCTATTGTTGTAAATTACTTGTTTAGATTGGTTCTAATTCAATTTTATTATTTGAAATATTTTTACATTTTATTCTCTGTATATTTCTCGTGGCGTTGTTTTTAAACTTGTTTTCGCACCTGTTTCAGAACACTGTCCTTGAAGATCACACACCACCAATGTTGCAACCATTGTCGAAGGGGATGGGGATTCAAAAAAAGAAAGGGAACTGCAAAAGACAAGATGCTGATCGGGAAGGAAGATAAAAAGAGATCGTCTCGCAGGAGGAGGATTCATCAAGTCATCATCATCATCACCACCTTCACTCAGATGAAAGTCCCGACTAAAGACAGGTCACAGCGCTTTCCACTCGCACAAGGGCGGGGGAAAGGACACGTGACTTGGAGAGTATCAGACGACGGCAGAGCCAGGTGCTCGTAGGACGTATCTGCGATCGGGCGGTCACCGTGTCTCAAGGTGAGGATACAAACCCTACCTCTATCATCTGTCTTTTAGCAATTAGCAGGGGCTTTGTTGTTGGGAACAATGTTTAATTAACACAGGTAACATCATAATAGCATCCATCCAGAGTTGCGTAAAATATGATTAAAATAACCGACAGGTTTGTCTCAGTGCCAACGAGTTTGACTGGCTTGTTCGAGACTGGAGACTGGAGGGAAGGGGGATTTCCGCTTGGTCATGTTCCCATTGTTTCACTTATCATCTACTCAGGACAATTTTGGTGAATTTTTGATATAACGGGTTGCCTCTCGGGTCTAGTAATCAGAGTTCCTGTCTACAGATCCAGAGGTACCGGGTTCAATCCCCGGTGCTTCCAGATTTATCTGTGAAGCAGTGGGTCTGGAACGGAGTCAAACTCACCCTCATGAGGACAACTAATAAGGAACCACTTAAATTAAAATGTAGCAGCTTCGGTCTAAGAAACTGATATTAACAGCCGTACGGTTCGTTGTGCTGACCACATGACACGCTATATCCATCTAAGTTGGCTTTATCTTCGCCAGTAGACGGCGGCCGCTTGGACGGTATGGGCTGATGTCATATAGCCTTACGTTGCGGTTAACTCAAACGAACAGTAAGTCACATAGCACAAAAATAAAAGTGTTTTCCTTTAAGTTAACCAATAATATCTTAGCTCAAACCAATAGAGAACGAAAAACTAAATGTGTACTTCTCTGTGGCCTTGGATGTATTCGCTATAACGTAATTCGTTTAAGCTTCTGTCCAATTGCCTTTTTATATTGTCTAGTTCAAGTCCGGGTTAAGGTGAATCTAGGCGTATCGTTGCGTGAAAGTAGGTAGGCAGTCAAGAAATAGCCTTAAGTAGGCCTACAATCCCTGATAATTCTATCTTGCCTCAACGGTGTTTAGGATACTTTTAAATATTGTTTCTAACCATTTATTATTTACTGGGAAATAATTTTTACTGTCATTATCAACAGACTTTTGTTTTTCAACTGACATTGTTTGAAATGTATTGAGGTTGTAATAATAAATTGTTGAAACTTCAATACTTTTGTGGTATTTTTATATAGCAATTAGATAGGTCCTCAAAAATTATTATTTGAAAGCAAAGGTTTGCTATTCAAGATAGTATAAATGGTTTCCTGACAAAAATAAATGTTACAAACAATTCAGAACTCGATTGAACACCTTTTAAGGTCCACCATAACAATACTACCACTACAGTAAAATCATATTTAAATCACCATAGCTGTTTTGATATAGATGACTCTGGTTCAATTCTGGGTGGAGCTGACGAAGATATATTAGTTGTTCATCCTGCTAGCTAATTAGTAAATATCTAAGCAGTAAGATTAGGTCTTCATTTGCACTGTTCTGGGTTTAGTTAGTTTTACAGTCGTGTATATCCGTTTAGGTGACCGCATGGTCTAAGATGCTACTCCTGCAGTAGAGTAGGATGGCGATGACGGGGATATCGAGGTTCGAATCTCGGTCAGGTGTATTAAAATGGTTTTTTTAATCACTTTCTCTCCATGAAAATGCGGCTACACCCCCTGTAAATATAGCTAGTCTTCTTCGTACCTAAAACCATTAGCGTAATTAGTACGTAGGCGTATCGCCCGAACGGGTAGTAAGACGTGGTGCTAAAAAAAATTGTTTATGGGTTTAAAGAGTGCGCGATGGATACTAAACTAATAAATATATGAAACAAAATGTCCTGAAATAAATATTATAAATGAAACAAAAATTAAAAAAAGATTAGGCCCCTATAATATTTATTTTTTACACCAAATATAGCTTATGTTACTAAAAGCAATTTGAAGAATGCTATGATACAGCTAAAACAAAACTAAAAAAAAGTCCTCCTCATAAGATGTTTGAGTGTCTGATATTGCTTTTTTCTTTAAAAGTTTGTTCCTGATTAGTAAAGCCGATGTATCTTCTTTCTCTGACTAGTGATAATAGAACAAATAGTTTTCTGACACCTCTATGGCGGGTTGAATACACTATCATGAGTAATTGAATTGATTTGGCGTGATTGTCTGCGCACACTTGAAGGAGCTTGTGTATAATTCTTCAATCATGATGAAATATTACAAAGCATGAAGAGCTATAGCCCAATTTTTACAAGAAGGGCCTTTTACAAAATACACTATCTTTTAGGGGATTTTTTTTGCGGCCAACAGTGATAGCATTTTTGCAATTTCTTAGTTTTATTTTATAGGTTTTATATCCCCAGATTACACGACTTGACGTAATAATACGTTAAAGTAGACCATTTAGCTATTTATATCGTTCTTCCTATAAAAATTGGACTCTAATTGGTCGAGCTTGCTATGTTTTGAGATGGGTGAATAAATATCTTACGAGATGCGTTCTGAAATAAATATTTGTTTCCTTAAGAATATATTGACAAAATAAACTTATAAACCAACTAAAATATATAAGTTAATTATTTGATTAATTCATATTGTGTTGAAAAATAACTAATCTTCAAAACCACGAACTATTATTGCCCGTTAGCTTGGCTGGTATTTTTAATTTCAGCACTCCATCTTACTACCTATTCAGGTTACACGCATATGTACTAATTACGCTAATGAGTTGGAAATGAGGAAAGTTGAATTTAGAGGAGGTGTATCCGCATTTGCGTACAAGAATAGTGTAAGAAAATTTTGGAAAAAACCACCCTCAGTACACCCAACCGGAATTCAAACCCTGATCTCCTTGTAATCGGGAGCTTAGTCTAACACAAGCATGACGCCTTAGACCATGCTGCCACTGAAGTAGGTATTGCCTAGTATTAATTAATTTGTATTAATTGAAAAGTATTTTACTAACCAATAAAGGAACATGGTATAGTCAGTACATGATAACTTTGGTACTTTCATGAGACGTTAAAACAAGTATATATTCATCCTCTTGCAAACATTTTATTCCATTAACAAGTGAAGCCGATTTGTATCACTTGCGATTAATGTCAAAACACAATTTCAACTGTTAGAAATAACTATAAGATACCAATAATGGGATGTATATATATGAATTGCATTGATGTGTGCATAATCAAACAATAAATTAAAAATCTAGTTTCGAAACAAGAATGGAGACTGATTTGAATCTCGACTGACATAATGAATTCGTTTATACTTGGTGCAGAAGTCAGGAGAGTAATAAGGGTTTACTATAGTAATATTGGGGTTTCAAACCTTAATGAGCTCACTTGTAAAATAATAACATGACATATCGTTTCAGAGGGTATCTTGTAAAAAATAATACAATACTACATTCCTCTTGTGCTTTATCTATACTGTTTTGTTTTAATAAGAATAAAATATGTTTTTATAGTATTGTTATTTTTGTCATTGTTGCAGTGATGATATTGGTGTATCTATGAGCCACGGAACTGGATTCAAAAGCACTGAAAGTTCAAAATGACCATCATCCTCCCATCTAAATCTACTCAAGGATATGAATCTTCAGCAAGTAATATTATTCTCTCGTAATAAATTTTATTTGCGTTTAATCGCTGTGTTAAAATAATATGTTCGATTTTGAATCATAAAAATGACCAATTTGAATCTATCGATGATTTGAATAATTTCAAAACATTATATTATTTCTTACTTTTACGATAGAGAAGAACATAACCAAATTATTTATAAAAAGGTGACATCAATCTCATAGACTTTACAAGTTTACCAAATAGACCTTGTTTTAAGAAAACAATTAAGTCAAACATTTATTTATTTTATATTTATAAGTTAAAAACAATCTAACTTAAAACTAAAAATGTTTAATATTTATTATTAATTTTAATTATGGGTATCTTTAGACAATATTTTGATATTTATTCATTGTTAGGTAATAATAGAGCATGTATTATGTAGTATTCTTAAACTCTGATATCCCATATTTGGATAAGTAAACAGTTAGATTTTAGTAGCCAATGTTTGGCGTTGTATAATAATATATTGTTAGACCCAATATCCAATGTTTGGATATGTATAGGCTGCTACGCCTTATAATCCAATGTTTGGATATGTATGCTTTGTAAGCTCCTAATATATATTTATTGATATTATGTTCACACGATATTATAAATGTGATATTTTGAAGTATTTTCCCATCAATTACATACTAGTATTTTTTATAAAGTGTAATTTGAATGATTGGAATTGATTGTAAACGGTAATTTTTGTGTATTCTATTAGTTGGAAATCTAGTTAAAAACTATTCATCAGCTTTGCAAATAAGTTTTGACAAATTATTTAAGCTGAGCTTTCAAAATGTCCAAACCTATCTATGATGTAGATGATTGAAAATTGAATTGTTGTAGTAGTTTCTGTACAATCAGAAAAAATATTACCGTGAACCAATGACTAATTATTAAGAAAGGCCAAGGAAATGGCTATACTGTTCATCAAAATGTGCTTTCAAATAAATTGAGTTCAAGGACTCTGGATTTGTAAAAAATATAATTGATGTTAGCCTATATATATATATATATATATATAAAAAACCATGCTAGAAATAACTTTTTTTTTTTTTTAGTATTAAAAGGTCCATCCTCTAAAAATGGGTCTAAATATTACTGTTTTAAGGTGAACTGGTGGTCAAGGGGTAAGGTGTCAGACTTCTGTGCTGGAGATCCGGGGCTCAATCCTCGGTCCCGGCACAGATCTATCTGATTGCCAAATTCCTTCCTTCACCTCTGACAATATGTGTATTAATCTCAACTTGTGAATGTGAGGAATGCCAGGCCTCCACCGTGGTTCGGATTCCATGTTAAGCTATAGGTCCTCCATTTCATCTCACAATCACCCTACCATTGCACATTAGCGTAAGTGCGTATAACCCAAACGGGTAGTAATACGCGGTGATAATAATAGTAATAATACTATTTTAAGAACGAAATGCTCAATTACATAAGTCATTACCTTGTTCTAAATTTGTATTTCTACACTATACATACTTAAATTTATTCACAAAACAATAAACATTATTTAGACAATCAATTCTAAATATAAACCATTATAAAATATTTAATTTAACAGTGTATTGTAATTTCTTTTGAATTTTAAAGCATATTTTTAATCAACAATGAGATTAAACACAGGTAGTTTTTTAATTATATATTTGAAAGAAATTTGTACAATTATAAACATCATGGAAACATAGAAAGACTATGTTTTGTAAGATACTACAGAAGAGCTAAAATAATTTGGAAATATGTTTTAAATGATTTGTTTGATAGTTTGAGTTAATTATTTAGAACTAAATCAAGCCCTAAGGTGGAAACACCTTTATTATAGTTAAATATACTCTTAATGTAATTAAAATCTTTGTAAGAAAAAGGGAAAAATAATGATTTTGTAGAGTCAAAATTAAACTTTTAAATGGACAAGCTGATAACAGGCTTAATAATTAATCATGCACATAAATTGATAAGTATTTTGATTAAATGAGATTTACAGCTGTTTTTTAAAGTTTGTATTAGACGAATAATGTTAATCTATTTAAATGTGATGTATTATTTAAACATCTTAGCAAACATTAACTCATATCTCCAAAACAATTATTAGCTTAGTACCAGAAGTTTGTATTTTAATTTAAATGAACTGACACATTTAGTCATTATTTAAGTCTTTACGTTTCCTTAACATGGTATTATATTTATATCTAATTTATTTGTAATTTATTGAAGTTTTGTATAATAAAGCTTTATTTTTATGAGACGTACATGTTGTTCAAATACATTAAACCATTTTAAAACTACCTATCCTCCAGATTTATTTTACAGCACTAACATAACTAATTATTCAGTAGGCCTACTCCTTAACTAAAATGTATTTAGTTTCTAACCAATGGTGTAGTCCTGAGACCTGGGGGGTCATTCCTTTGTTTAAAGTAACTCTATATCTAAACATTCTAATTATAAAATTGAGTTGGGATTTTAACGTTTAACATTTAGAATTTTTTTTAAATTTTGTGTAGATACAGACACTATATATAAATAGGTAATGGTAATGTAACTGAATTTATTAATTTTGTGATCAATCTTAAAGCAATGGTCTAATTAAGTTACACTATACTCAGGAATAGCTTCGTCATTGACATGATGCGATTTTGTCTCCACAGCTGACCGGTGATACAGCAACCAGTTCTGAACTTATGATAGTAGATCCCTTTGCTTCAAACTTGGTACATTTAGTTTGATGAATATTAAATATACAACATGGTCTATAAACAGCATAACGGAGTATTTATTAATTTAATTACACTAAAATTACACTCAGCAGAACTACAAGGAATTGATTTTAAGCAGTCTGCTAGAGATTTAAGAGATTCCGAAATATGTCTTCCTGCACAGTCATTCTGCACAGTATATTCTGAAGCGACTGCAAAGGTTGCTTATGGATTCCTTGCCATACCTCACTTCCATATTACTCGACCACAAGTCTGAAGTCAACATTTTAAATTCCTTCAAAATTTTGGAATGTTCTTCTTCGCAAACGTCACTCTCATTCATTCCACGGCTTGAAATGGCTGGGGAAAAATCTATCTCTTAGATTGCCCATAGTACTGCTCAATTATTACTGATTGGTGTCGCATCTTCTCAGTGATCTTCACGCCATGGAATGTCACATTTTCAGCTACTTTTATACTTTCTTTTACTCTTCCCCTGATCTGAATTTCATAGATTCAATAATTCATACTGTACGTTGTATCATATTTTATCTTTTAAAGCCCCATGGTGGTGCCAGGGCACTTCTACTACAGTAATATATGAAACCCTTCTACTAATGCTGGTATGTACAGTACGGAGACTGTTTATGAACCGCTGAGAGGCGTTTCAGACGTCCAAAAATCTCACGCTATTCAATAAGTGGTTTGTTATTTCAAATTATGAATCACGCCAAAATAGGGGAGAAAGGTATCAACTTGTTCCTATGGAATTAAAAACTATAAATTTACAATAATTAAAGGAAAGGTGAAATGATATCATTTTCAATGGCGTTTCAACTGAAATGTCGCAGTTCTGAGTGTGCTTGTTGGAAACATACATCCTGATTTTGGTAGAAATAACAGTTTCTGCTAGCTACTAAAGTAACTAAAACAATTTTAATATGTTTATACATTAAGTGATTTTATCTGAAAATTTAACCAGCCCCTGTGGTGTAGTGGTCAGTACACCTGGCTAAGAGCCTAGGGGTCCCAGGTTCGTTAAACGGCTGGTACCATGGGTAATTTTCCTGAAAGGGGAATAATCTCTACGTTCACCAGGATTTGGTTAGTTAGGTTTAAGTTAGTTTTAAGTGTTTTACCTGGTTCCACACCCTCTTACTCACTATCACCATCATCTCATCTCATCGGGACATGGAAAGAGCCTCCACACAAAGGATGTAAGATTAGTAAATTCAGGAATCACCTGTGCAACGGTACATCAGTACTAGCTGATCTTTGCACAAACTGGGCTATTAAGGATGTAGCCCAGACCTGCAATATTATATATATGAAGCTATTACTTTTGATAGATATTGTTAATACCCATAAAATAACACAAATAATATAGTAATTTTGGCCGTAAAGAAATGTTTATTGAATTCTCTAAACTTTTCTTGCAACAAAAATCAGGATATAAATATAGCTTTCTTGAACAAATAAAGTCAAATTTAACAGGTTTATAACTGAAAGTTCTAAAATAATTGAGTGTTGTTAGAGTAGCATCGAAAAAAAACTGCCATTCCCGTAAGAAATACCGTGGTGTGAGGATAATATTACACCACATGGGCACTGGAACGTTGTTTTTTTTTGTCAAGAGGGGAAATAGGGGAAGGGGCAAACTGACTATCCGAGTTAAGTTAAGAGTAAAAGACACATAAGAGTTTGTGTACAATTAATTATTCCTTTTCCCTCGAATCTCTACTTCCCCCTGTACGAGAAAATGAGGGTCAATGTATCTCTGTCACCTCAATTTTCATCGTTAATGAAGGCGGAACCCTTAAGAACTCATCTTATTACCGATTAACTGGGAAATGAGATACGCAACCAATCTTGAGCCGGGAATCGCATCAAAATGTGGTTTTGCATACTCTCATTTTGTAAATGTTTGAATTGGGATCATGAAAATTGTTTTTATTTAATTTTATGAGTATATATATAGTTGTTAATTTGGTTGTATAGGCCTAGTTTTAAATGTGGTAAAAGGTTTGCACTGATCTAAGTTCTCTAATCTATTAATGTAGAGCACACAAAACCACATAATGATAGGACGCCCGGTTCAAACTGTATTTACTTCTTAAGTTTAGCACTATCTGTGGGATAAGTAGGTTCTTAGCAATGAAACCAATTATTTAGGAGATGCATATAAAATTAAAATGTTCTAAGTGGAGTTAAGTGAATTGTAAAACCATTAATATTACTAAATTTCATGTTTCCTTCGTTTACCATGAATGATAAAAGGTAAGCAATCTTATCTTTATTAGTTCCACAATTGTGTAGCTTATATGATAGGGCCTTTATTGAAGACAGTAAATGGTACGCCACATTCTCAAAAACTTTCCCATAATGTGTGTTATAGCTTCGAAGGATTCCTAAAAACAAGCACATTAAAACGTTACGGTATTATTGAGATATAATTATTGTCCCACGATTGGGAGCCAATTACAACGTTCTTGAATTGATTGTGAGATAATTGGTATTTATAGCCCCGTGATGGGGCGCCAATTATGATGATCTGGAATTATTATGATGCCCCACGTTTGTTTGGGGCACCGGTTAAAGTTATACCGTTTATCAGCTGATAATTGCCCCGTGATCGAGCACTAATTAAAGCGGTACAGAATGTTTGTGAGAAAATTTAATTAAATATATAAAACCTTTAATATTGCACACGATTTATTTAGACCATGGCAATGGTTTATTACAACGTTATGTAAATTGTATATTACCGGCACTGTGTAGATTTATGTGACTACTCTATATATTCATACGCACAAGCAGCTTATATATGACATACCCCTTTCCCCTTGGACCTCTCGTGACCAGTGTCAAAACCGACAAATCGAAAGCATCTTGGCAACAGGTGTCATGAAGGCTAGCTTCCTATTGGGTATAACTAGGAGCTAACGTCACTTGCTTTTTTGGTAAATACTACAGAATTAAATTTTAAAAGAAAAAAATAAGTTTTAATGGTGCAATTCTTAAAAATTATTTCTGAAAAGCGCGTGATTCTCCATGGATGAAGTCTTAAGCGGATATTTTGCATACAATACTTTTAAAAAATGCACTTCATACATGACTTTTTAAATATATGAGAGGGGTCCAAATCAGTATCGTTATAACATAATTTTGTTAATCCCTATAAACACTCCTTATGTATCAATTTTAAATTAATTGTCAAATATTTTAAACAAATTTAAAATTTTCAAAAATAAGCTATCTCTTAACTACCTTGTGTATGTGTCGTGTCAGTGTGTGGGGGGGTGTGGGTGAGTGTGGGTGTGTAGCTAAGCTATTATTATAATTATTATTATTATTATTATTATTAGTAGTACTACATCTTACTACCCGTTCGGGTTATACGCACTTACGCTAATGTGCAATGGTATTTGGGGCGACTGTGAGATGAAATGTGAGGACCTACAGTTTAACGTGGGATCCGAACCACGGTGGAGGCCTGGCACTCCTCACATTCACAAGTTGTGATTAATACACGTCTTATCAGAGGTGAAGGAAGGGTTTGGCAATCAGATAAATCTGTGCCAGGACCGAGGGTTGAACCCCAGACCCCAAGCACAGAAATCTGACACAAATTCCTTTAACCAACGAGATAGCTAGGAATCTTCCAGTGCTTAGGGTCATTCCCCACTCGTATTTTAAAGTAGAGTCCGTGATGAACGTGCGGAAATCTTCGGCTACAAAATGTATGATCAATTAAAATCACGAGCTATCAGATAACGCAGCCACCATGGACTCGGAAGTTGACTTTTTGCTACTAATAGTATAATGGCAACTGTACCATGATGGATTGAATAGCAAAAATCTAACAAACGAGTTGATAGTAGCTGCGTTATCTGATAGCTCGTGATCTTAATTGATCATGCATTTGTAGCCGACAATTTCCATACGTCCACCACAGGCTCTTCCTTAAAATTTGAGTGAAGAATTACTTTGGGAACGGGATAAATTTTGGATAGCTCATTGGTTAGAGCATTGGCGTACCAAGACCAAGGTCCCGAGTTTGATTCCCGTACCTAAGTGTATTTTTTCAATTTTTAGAATAATATTGTTAAAGTTGATGCAGGTCATAAAGGTATATTAAAATCTTCAAGTTTATTTTAGTTTGAGATTTTGGTTAGATATTAATGGTGATTTCATATGAAAGTGAATTAAGACTCCATTTCACGACACGATTAACTCCAAGTTGAAGGCTATGAAGAAAATAATATCATCTGGGGGAGTGGAGCCTAAGTTCTGTAAACTGCTAGGGAAGGAGTAAAAACTGTTTAGGTGGGGATCCTTGAGTGTCAATCATTCCCTAACTCTCCCCCTTTGTCCGAGTGAGGTGAGGAAGGTAGCCAGCCAGGTATTTATGAGTCATTATCTCCCCCAAGTAAAGGAATAAAATACAGAAATAGCTTGATCTCAAGTGCAGATAAGCTTCTTGAAATCCAACTTCCAATGTTCAAACCACTCTGGATGCTAAGAGTTTAAAAGTTGCATTTTATTCTTTTTTGTAGGTACCTAACACAGTTAACAAAAACTTACTCTTATTATATATTTTTTACTTTAAGGTTTTAACTATCAAACACATTTTACAAGAATTGCTGATATATGAAAATACTCTTAGTTATTAATACCCGCTTCACGGGCCGCATGGTTTAAGGCGTCACTCTCGCAATAGATTAGACTGCCAAGGTGGTGAGTTCGGGCCTCGAATTCGTTCAGGTGTACAGAGCGTGGTTAATCCTAAATGATTTTCCAATCTCCCGCTCATACATTAGAGTAATTTAGTAGGCCTACATAGGTGTATAACCCGTACGGGTAGTAGATGCGGTGCTAAAAAAAACTACTCATAAAATGGTAAATTCGTTCAATAGTGTTATTACTACATTAACTAGTGTAGCCTTTACCTAAAGAGTTGGCTCAGTTACAGCGAGATCGACTGGTGGGATCAACCTGACACGCTAAACGGGACGTGGTTATAGTCCAGTTCATAGATAGAACATAATTGTTGAAGGTTCGATGTTTTCCTCATAGATGATTTTCAACCATCAATGTTTTGTAGCGATGTCCGAGACAGCGATATGTTTATGTGTTTGTTTTAAAAATAGTGATTTTTTATTATTAGTTTTAATAGAATTTTTTGAATTTATACGCGAGTTTCATATTCATTTATTACAATTACACTTCAGTTACAGTTTTAATTGGTTTGAAAAATATTAACGATGTTTTTGGTTCTATAACTTCGATGTTTTCAGACGATGTTCTTTTTTCATCTATGTTACTTTATTAATAGGGATTTCTATTTTTTCCCTCAATGTTTATCTAAATTACATTCCTATTTGAGTGCACTAGAATGGCTTTCTATTTTATTTTTTTGAAGAGAGATGTGACCCCATTCATGTAAATAAGCATCTGTGGACACGTGTCAAGCTCATTTAGTCTGGTTTTCTGGTTCTGGGGAGGTTGGGGTTCGAATATCAGCTGGGTGTATGGGAATATTTTTTAAATGGTTTCCCACTCTTCTTCCACGCAAGTGTGGGAAAATTTTCAGAAGAATTATACCTTATTCTTTCCTAATCCCGAACTGTAGTAAAACGCAGTGGCTTTGGACTTTATTGTAAATAAAAACAGTATTGTGATGAAATGATTATGAACATTTTCGGCTTCGAGATTATGCTGAATCTATGTTTTACGTGATACCAAACCCAAAAAACTGGATTTTACAATTCTGTCTGTCTGTCTGTCTGTCTGTCCACCCTAAGAGACAGAGCTAAAATGGTTTAATGAATTTTAATCAATTTTTATTTTGTCTTTAGCCCCAAAATTAAGGATGGCTTACAGATTACTAATTTTTAAAAAATTTGTAATATTTCAAAAGTGAGATCTAACGATTGTGTTTAAAAACGATATCGGATTTGTTTGAAACGATAAATAACACTGCAATCTTTTAAAAATGGCACACATGACTTGGTTTAAAATTAGAATCAGGTTTTTTTTTTGCGTGATGAGTAATTCAATTTGCTTGTTTTTCTTAAAAAAATAAGCATTTAAAGATAGGGCTTAGTTTGTTGAGAAATTAATTTTCAATTTTTTTAATGATCTTACTGATTTTTTTCAAAATTGGGTTATTTTACACTATAGATAATAATGTATGTTGATTTTTCTAAAATAAATTAATTTATAGCTCGTTTACTTCTGACAAATTCAGAAAATTTTAAATTTTTCTAAAATGGCTTTAAATATTTTTGTTGAAAATAGCTATATTGGAATTTAATAAACACACAACGTGTGTATATTGGAATTGTTTTATATAATAAATAAGAAGATATATATATATATAAATAATTTTAGGGTCGTTCATTTAGCACATTTACAGTAGCAAATACTTTTGTATGTTATTAGGTTTAAATTGTCAACATAACTACTGAATACCCATAGTGTTTTATTGTTTTTAGGGATCATAAAATATTGAATTTTAATATAAATAGTTGGCCAAATATATTATGTAGCTTATACTAGAGAATATTCAATATTAATACTGTATGAATACAAATTGTACTAAGGTTCGGAGGACAAGATAATAATAAAATACTTTATCAATAAGATTTTTTTGGAAGAAATTAAACAAAACGCTTGACTCTTCACTAAATATTCAAATAAAATAAACATAAGTTTTTAATAATTTTCAAAGAAATTCGGTGTTTAGCTTTTATTTGTAGAAAAAAAATCTTTCAATTCATTTATTTTGTGTTAGTGAACTTATCTAAACTTAATCTAACTAACATAAACATCATAGACCAAACCTAAATACACTTTAAATGACTTCATCCAAATAGATTAAAACTCTGGTAGTCTTAAATTCCGGATAATCTGATCAGGGGGACATTTATTAGGATTCCTTTCCCCCTGTCTTGAGTTAGCCACAAAAAAAAAAATGCCCCATCAAGCTTGGCAAACAATTACTCTTACACTGTTCGACGACTATTCAGAGATTCAATCAATATTGAGGAACTAAACAATTATATTTTAGAATGATTTTTTTTCAGTCACTGTGGCTTTTCCATCTACAAACTTCTTGGTTAGTTTGGTCACACTTTTACAGTTACCAAGACATTTTAAAACTTCAATTTTTTTTTTTCCATAGTCGTGTCCACAGATGGGCCCAGGTAGGCCCCCCCTTTTGTTACTTCAAATATTGTGTTCAATGAGGCAGGCACACACACACACATGTAAGAAATAATTACTTAGTGTGAGAAGGATGCATATAATTATCATTACAATTTAAAAATAGCTCNACACACACACACACACACACACACACACACACACACACACAAATGTAAGAAATACTTACTTAGTGTGAGAAAGATGCATATAATTATCATTACAATTTAAAAATAGCTCTAAATAACTTCTAGAGGCTTCTGATTTGATCACTCCTAATAAAATATAAAAATATGGAATTTTTACAAAAATCCGGGAGTGGATTCCATAAATAAAAGCTAAATGGACATATATTTTTATGAAAATACTTAGGATCAGTGGCGGTGGAACCGAGGTGTAAGGGGGGGCACTTCCCATGGGACGATTTAGCCCCCTGGAAAGAATTTACTTTCTCCTAGATACATTTCAAACATTCCGACAGTATTGAATATTAAGCTAGAAGATTGCCTTAAATAAAACTCCAAATGATCTCTAGCTGCATTAAATTTTCAAAAATTAATTGGAGAAGACCACTCCAAATAGTTTCTCTAACCGTGTAACTGTAAGAAAAAAAGCAGCCGAGGATCACTCTAAAGAGCTTCTAGGGTCATCTAAATAAATAAATAAATCTAGGCAAGGGCAACTCCAGATAAGTTTTAGATTGTTGTAATTTTGAGAATTTTCTTGCAATAAGCACTACTAATTGTTTTGAAAGCTTTTAATTTTTAAAAATTGGCCAGTAGAAGATCACTTCAAACATCTGCTAGAGGCATCTACTTAAAAAATACAGAAGAGGGCCATTTTAAATAGCTTCCAAACAGATCCAATTTTCAAAATATTTCCGAACGAAGACCATTTCAAATAGATTTTAAAGTTATCTCATTTCCGGGAAAAAATTCAGGTGAGGGGCAATCTAAATAACTTCTATAAATAATCAAATTTAAAAACATTTCAGGAGGAAGACCCCTTCAAATACCTTTTAGAAAATCTAAATTTTAAAAAAACTCTGGGTGAAGACTTTTTAAATTAACTTCTAAACTCTAGGGGCATCAAAATCTTTAAAATTTCTCGAAGGAGAAATAATTCAAATAGCTTCAAAATTAAAAAAAAAAAAATTGGAGAGAGGACTACTCTAAACATCTTTGAAAAGAGTATAAATTCCGAAAATGTAGGTAAGGACCACTCCAAATTAGTAACAGCGAAAGCGGGAGTGGGGTGTAGGGGAAGTTATTGCCTCTTCTGAAATAAATTGATGTATTTCACACCTTCTGATATTCTCGAAATTGAAGCTTAAAAACTTGCATCAAACTACAAATAGCTTCTAAGGGTTTTCGATTATTTTTTTAAATGTGCCAGGTAGAGGATCACTTTAAATAGTTTCTGGAGGTATCAAATTTGAAAAATTTTCTGGGATGGGTGCAGATAGATTATAGATGCAAATAATTATTTTTTTAAATCAGGCAATAACAACTCCAAATAGCTTATAAAAGTATCCAATTTTTAAAAAGGTAAAGGTGAGTATAGTTCCAAATAGCATCGAGATATATAGAATTTTTTTTTAAACTGCTGGAGAAGATCACTTTAAAATCTTCTAGAGGCATCTATTTGTCGAAAAAAAAAGTCAAGATCACTTTAAATTGTTTCAAGGGGCATCCAAATTTCAAATATTTTTAGGGGAGGACAACTTTTAATAGATTTGAAAGGAATCCGATTTTTTTAATTCAATATGAAAACTACTTAAAATAGCTTCTAAAGGTATCTAATTTTCAGAAATTTGCTGATGGAAGACCACTCCAAATAACTTATAGAAGCATTCAAATTTCAAAAAAGTCTAGATAAGACTACTAATAAAAACCATTCCATATTCAAAAAGTATGAGGAGGATCACTCCAAATAGCTTTTAGGGGCATACAATTTTCAAATATTTATCGGGGAAGGGTGTGAAGTCAAGTCCCTCCAATTATTCAATTATTTTTCGCTTCCCCCCTACCCCCGACACAGTTTTCTTCACCACTGCTCAGGATCATCAAATAACTTTTGATTGGATCTATAGACTACTATGAACATTTAGAGCACAGCGCTCTGATTATACTTTCTTAGATGAGACTTACAGCAAAACTTTAAAAACATTTGAGGAAATTAACTAAAAATCCTATCAGTTAAACAAAGACCAGTATTTTGATGCTAAGACAACAGCTAGGAATACAAATAGATTTTAGAAATAAAGAAAAATGATATTCATATAAATGTGTCAATTCCTTATTCCAAGGTATTGTCGAGCGATTAAAAAAAGTTACAACCGAAGATAATATGTTTAAATTTGACAATAACATAGCTGATTTCAATTTTATCAAGTTTTTTTCTTTGTTTTAAGGAATTAGGAGGAGAAATAAGTTTTTCTAACAACCTTGTACTTTCAGGACTGGTTTCAGACCATTTGTGTGGAAAATGGATTTTCGCAATTTATCAATGTTAACAAAGACTTTAGTGTGACTCCTGTCACAAGTAACGCTTGTGAATGAGCTTTTTGTAAACTTATTCAGGCCAAGAATAAACTACAATTATTCAGGACCACCTGGATAAGTTGTGTCTTCGATATATTGAACAATTTGGATGTTGATCTGATGATTGAAAAACTGAAAAGCTTTATGTAAAAAGGTGTAATAAGTGCAAAAAGGGTAAAAAGTTAAATCTAATCAAAAAGGATGGAAATAGTAAGTAAAAAGGGTTAAAGTATAAAAAGGAATAAAAGAATTTAAAGGAATATATGGGAAAAAAGGAAAACTTCAAAAATTTAAAAAAAAATCTTAAAAGGTAGATAGGACAAAAATGGTAAAAGTGGTAAAAGGGATATAAACGGTAAAAGTGCCAAAAGAGCAAAAAGGTAAAAAGTAAATATTATAAAATAGGTTATAAAAGTTAAAGATGTAAAAAGAGGCAAAAAGGGCAAACATTGCTTAGAAAAAGGTAGATAGGACAAGAGGGATAAAAGCAATTAAAGGGTGAAAGTACCAAAAGGGCAAAAAGGATCAAAAGGGCAAAAAGAGAAAAAAAAAAGGAAAAGTACCGAGGTGGCAAAAAAGTTAAATGAGGAAAAAAGAACAAACGGTTTAAAAGGGGTAAATTGCCAAAAAGGCAAAAAGTGTAAAAGTGCCAAAAGGTTCCAAAAGTGTAAAAATGTTAGCAAGGACTAAAAGGTCAAAAAATACATCTATTGCAAAAAACGTTAACGGCAGGAAAAGGGTAGGCCTAAATAGGATAAAAGGGGTATAAAATTCTAATATTTTTGATTAGATCTACTTTTTACCCCTTTTACTCTTTCTGTCCTTTTTGGAATTTCTACAACATTTTATTCTTTCTACCCTAAAATAAAACCCTCTTTTCCCCTTTGTCCTTCTTTGGTTTATTGCCCTTTCTGCACTTTTTATTCTTTTGAACTTTTTTACACTTTTTACCCGTTTTACTTACCCTCTTTAACCTTATTTTAAAAACAAATTGATAAGCTATACATTTTTGCATTTTTTATATATTTTGATCTTTTTACCCCATGCTTGAAATGTTTATATACGGGAAATCTAAAAATATTTATCAGGGAAATTGGGGTGTGGGGGCTATAAATATGCAAATCACTTTAGGTGAGGTAGAACAATAAAATTTGGCAAACTGTAAAAGTACTACTGTTGATATTCAAATAAGTTTTAAAAACTTAAATTTCAAAGTTGGAGTCAGCGAAATGGGGGAGGGTGAATTCCACATTATCAAAACTAATCTAAACAACTACAGAAAGATAACTGTACCGTACCATAAACAAGGCCGTAGCCTAGCCAATAATTTCAGGGGGGGTTTGGTGGGCCCATTCCCCAATTGACGGAGGCTAGAAAAAATTATAAATAAAAAACTGTTCTAGAAGCTATCTGAAGTGTTTTTATGGCAACACTATCCCCAACTGTCGGAGGCTAGGACAAATTCTAATTATTAAACAGATCTAGAAGCTCCCTAAAGGGCTTTTTTATGAAACTTTAACCCCCTAAATGCCGGAGTTTATAGGAAAAATCTTTATATCTAAACAACTCTAGAAGCATTTTAAAGTGTTTTTCTGGTAACATGACCCCCTAACTGCCAGAGGCTAGGAAAATTCTATATATTTAAACACCTCTAGGTGCTCTCAAAAGATTTTTTATAGTAGCATAGCTGTTGAAGTTAAGGAAAAATTATAAATATTAAACACCTCTAGAAGCTCTTTGAAGTGTCTTTTTATGGCACCATAACACCCTAACTGCCGAGGGCTGGGAAAATTTCTAAATATTAAACACCTCTAGAAGTTATCTGAAGTGTTTTTTTTATGGCAACATAACCCCCTAACCACCGAAAAATAGGAACAATTCTAAATATTAAACACTTTTAGAAGCTATCTGAATAATTTCTTTACGACGCCATAACTGCCGAAGGCCCCCTAATTTGTGCTTGTACCTTAATTTTGATATTGTTTGAACCATAAATAAAGCCAAATATATTTTGTTCATAAAATTTCGGGGGGGGGGGGGTTTGAACCCCGAAACCCCCCCTGACTACGGCCTTGACCATAAAATCTGATAATTTTATATTTTAAAATGGAAGTCTGCGAAATAGGAAGGGGCTTGTGGACAGAAAACAAAGCTTTTAGTTGCGATGATAAAGAATTGTCAAGAAGGTAGTGCCAAATACCCAAATAGTTAGTAAATATTTAAATTTTCTAACTTGGGGTTTGTGAAATATTTGGAGTGGATTTCCAAAATCTATATTAAAAACTACTTCTCATTGTGGTTAAAGATTTTAATTTGTCAGACTGTAAAAAGATAACCTCAAACATTATGAAAACAAACTAAATTTCAAAATGAAAGATCAGAAAATGGGAAGATGGGCTTCATCTTCAAAAATTTCAAAGATCATATAATATAACATTTCCCTTATGGTATGAAAGTGAAATATTTACTTACAGGTATAGGGACAACAACAAATAACCAGAAGCGTCTGAATTTTTTTAATTTCAAAACAAGAGTCAGAGAATTGGGTTCGGAGTGGAAGTGGGGAGATTTAAATTTCCAACCGTATAGAAAAAAAAAATTTTGGTGCGGTAGGAAAATGATAGACTTGCAAGTAGTTACAAAGAACAATCCAGATGATCAAAAAATACTGAAGTTTGGTTCCAAAATTTAAGGCGTATAAGATTTCACAAACAATTAGAGAAAACTGCTTGGTGTATTAGAATATCGAAATAAGGCCGGTAATTACAGGAAAAAATATGTACATAAAAGGCCATTATTTCATTTAGGATGGTTTTTTTTAACTTTGATGTTCTTTTACAAATTTTGTTTAGTAATAATATATATTGCACCGTTATACTTCTACTATGATCGCTTTTATGAAAATATTTTTGAATTACATTAAGTCCCTATTTTGACAGAGTATTTTAGTCAGTCTGCATATTTTTCACGTTTAGTCACATCATTTAAACCAATAAAGGACTAAAATTTAAAATTATATCAGCCTTTGGTTAATTTTATATTATAATTAAAATAAATCTTCTTAAAGATTCCTCGTGTGAAGAACGGGCACACAAGCTAAGGTAGGGTTTGGTGATAAGGTTTGTACACGCAAAGTATGAACTAATCGCTCCCTTTCTGTACCCGGGCTTATGCAGCATTAGGGATTTACTAGGTCTAATATTTTTAAGTATGGTTAGTTAAATCCCTAATTTATTTTATTTTGTTATCACCACGTCTTATTACCTGTTCAGGCTATACGCATAGATGATAATTACTCTAATGTGGTAGGGATGAGAAAGGAAGAATCTTAGAGGTAGTCTACTAGCATTAGCGTAGAAGGAAAGTGGGAAACAATTTAGGAAAATCCACCCTCAGTAGACACGACTGTAATTTGAACCCCTATTTCTCCGTTATCAGCAGGCCAATCCAACACGAGAGTGATGCCTTAAACCATTCAACTATGGAATTGGGTATCAATCCTTAAATTTTTTTTTCTATACTTAGCACCCATACTTTATATAATCGAATAGTAGTACAGTTTCACGTCTAATTTGGTTGGTAAAATACATTATAAACAATAATTAATATCTGGATTATTGAAAAGTACAAAATTCGTTAATGAATTAAACACCTTTTTGGCTTGGGCTTGTTTTGTTTAGTGATGACTGGTGTGGGAATGTCTTGTATGTCAGCCGGAGCGAGGTAAGAGATGGGAGTGGCCTAACGAACTCTTTGTTCCACCCCTCTATAGCGCAGTGCTCCATCCAGATATAGCCCTAGTAGCAAGGGGCGAGATTTTAGCATTAAGGCCTCTAAGTAGATTGCAAATTACTCGATAATTAAGCTTTGGATTATAAATATGTTTATGGAAAATTGGTTTTAAAGAATTTAAAATTAAGAACTACTTTTATAAAAAGACAGAACGCTGCGTTATTACATTTTTTAAGCTGTGTCAAAAATAGTCAATTTTAGCATGTTTTCACAAATGATAAAAAATAAAGTAAGTAAAAAACAAAAAAGGTTAGAAGCAGATCTGACGTTTACATCTTTCCATTACAAAATAAAACAAGTTCCTTGTTCCTGCGATGTATTTACGAGGCAATATTGGTTACGTAAGTTGGTCATGCAAACCAAAAAATACATTGCACTTAAGGGGGCCGCCTTGGTACGTGAGAAAGTATCATTCGTGTTAGACCTCATGTCTTAAAATGAAATGCTCTGTGCTGTTATCT
>CABFWO010006731.1:0-24731 GCA_902155825.1 Timema genevievae | reverse complement strand
TCCCCCCCCCCCCCATTCACTCCCCTTCCTGATATTAGTAAAATAGCAATTCAAGTTTTCCTGAAAGGGATTTATTAATAGTTGTAGTACACTGCAGTATATCAATGAAGAGTCTTTCAGTATTGAGCGTATTTGGCAGGAACATGGACAAATAAAGCAGCTCCAGGACAAAATACGAGTAGTTATTAGTAGTATATTAAAGTTGGAAAATTTAGTAACAAATTAATTACCTTCACATATATAATTTTTAGAAAACGCAAGGACATTGATAAGTTCGTTGTTCGAGGAATGTCCCTTCAACATGGCTGACGAGCCTGTTGCACGGTCTCATGGTTAGACAAAAAAAGATTTTCTTGGCATACCATATTCACTGCTGTCCAAAAATATTTGTCCAATCAACTATGATATGTCATTAAATCTATATGTCAGAAAGGTTAATGATAGCGTATGAATATATACTTCCAAATGATACTAAGAGTGAATATTTTAGACAGAGAACGGTGCAGTGTGTTGACATGCGGTTTCCAAGCCGGGCTGTGGTTAAACTAGCAAGTGGATTTGTACAAAACGTTTTACAATCCCTGCAATAAATTTCGACCTAAATGTTCAAATGAGGGCCAGATAAGATTTATTTATAGTCAAACTCCCTTCTCACTACGATGAGATTGGCGAAATTCTGCTAGTAAAAATATGTATTTAAGAAATTATAGAAGTAAATATGGAGCGAATAGTTAAGAAAATATAACTCATTAATAATCTAAAGAGTATAATTAAATACCGCCTAAAAGAAGAGTGGGATGTGATCTATGTTCCAATGCAAACTCACTTATATTGTGCTCTAAGTGCCAGATGCTTTTGGGAAGTGTTGGAAAACGCCGCAAGAATGCGTCTGGTAGATGTAATTTAAAGCGCTCTGTGTGCCACAAGCGTGATACAGTAAGCCACCATGCTCTTTGTGTTATGAAACGTCAAAATGGAAGTTTCTCCACCTGATAATTATGAAACTCAGCGTTAAAAGGGGTGCGTGAATAAATCTCCACTCAGAAAGGACTTAAAGGCAAGAGGTTTGGAACATTTTCTTCTAAAAATAAAAGTATTCCTGCTAAAAAAAACCACCTGAGCCTAATGTAAGTAAATTCATTTTTATCTGATAATTATTTATGTTAGGTTTTCTCTATGACTATTGTTATGGTTACAATTAACAGTCTAGTTAATTATGTGGACTTCTCTTTTTATGTTCAAAATATGTGAAAAAACATTTCACTTAACCTAATAGAAGGTAACGTATTTGTTTGTGTTCCAGGTAATCTGTAAATGTAGTTATCAATGTAAGTCTCTAACTGCTGATTACAAACAAAAGTTACTCCCTGACTTATATATGATGGCCAAAGAAGACCAAGGGACATATATCTTGGGCTTGATGGCAATTACACAGGTGAGATGAAGGAGGCGTGGGAAATATGAGCAACCAGTCGACGACAGGTAGATGACAAAGAAAATATTTGCCTTAACCCAAAAGAGGATGCAAATGTTGACAGAGAAAAAGAAATTAGGCTTGTCGCGCGTAGTGGGAACCAGGGGGACTAGAAAAAACACAAGAAATTTACCTGGAAACTGAACAAACTGTGATCGACCATATAAACACCTTTCCACGTGTTGAAAGTCAATACAACAGGAACAAATCAAGTCGTGGATACCTAAGTCCTGAGCTCAATTTGAACCGTCTCTTCCTCACTTTTAAAGACCGTTATCCAAACACAAATGTTTCTTATCGTTACTACAGAAAGGTTTTCAATAAAAACTTTCTAAAATTGCGTTTTGGACGTCCTCGAACAGACATTTGTGGCACATGTGATATGTACGCAGCTAAGATTAAAGTAGATCAAACAGAAAGTCCAGGTCAGAAAAGAAACATAGAACTAGAACTGCATCACCATCGAGCTGAGCAGGCTATTACTGCAATGAACAAAATGAGCAACAATCCCAACTACCTCTTAGTGAAGAATGCACAGATTCTTTGGATTTACAACAAGTCCTTTTCACACCTGCCCTAACTCATTCTCAGATGTTTTATTCAAAGCAGCTATCAAATTTTAATTTTGCTATTCATATTGGTGATACTAACAACGCGTATGTGTGTGTCTGGCATGCAGAGATAACCGGTAGAGGAGCAAATGAAATTGCTACATATGTCCTGAAAGTATTGACGAACGGTGTTACCAGCCAGAAAATCCTTAATATATGGAGCGACAGCTGTTGTGGCCAAGATAATAACAGAGTTCTTATTATATTGGGGGTCTACCCCGTCAGCAAGGGTATTTTCAATTAAAGCAACCACAAGTTTCTAGTAAGTGTTCACTCTTTTATGTCTTATTATCGTGACTTTGCACAAATAGAAAAGCAGAAACGAGTCGCTAAGCCAATGGTACCTGAAGATCTCAAGGAACTGATAATCACTGCTCAACATATGCCATTTCTTGTTACTCAAATGAATCAAGAAGATTTTTATGATGCACAGTCTGTTGCTGACAGGTTCATAGACACAAAGTCATTAAATGTGTCGAAAGTTCACTGGCACAAAATAGAAAAGAAAAATCCAACTCTTGTTAAGATACGAAAAGGTTTGGGTGACCTGAAGCTCTGGCAAGAGGTGCAGATCTTTAAATGACCACAGAGAAATCACGAGATCAAAGAAACGGAGCTTACACCATTAATCTGTCAATCAAGAATAACACAACAGAAGAAGAATGATTTAAAAAATATAATCCCAATCTTATCTAAAGAAGGACATAAAGTACACTGACCTAGTAAAGTAAAACACTTAAAGGGGGGAGCTAAGAGTGAAAAGAGGCTTTTTGAATATTATTCATCAAGATAGTGATTTCTTATCACTTATCGGCTTAATATTTCTTACTAGTTGTGCTGGGTCTTTTTCATAGTGCCAGGTGAGACTATTTGTAAAATGTATTTTAAACTTAATATTGTAATGAGTTTGACTGACTTGATTTACATCAAAGAGCGTTTTTGTTGTGATGACCTTTAGGATATAGAGTGTTTCCATTATTTTTAACTTTGATTATTTTTTTAAAAGCCTAAAAGCATAAATGTGTCTTAATTAATGTGATAGTGTAAAATGTATACTATTAAATAATATTATAGTATTAGCAAGGAAAACTCCACATTTTTCTTAGAAAAGAGTTTTTTGATGATAGCTCCATTTGAACTTCAACTTAATTATATTTGAAAGAATTTGTAATTAGTTTAAAATGTGTACAGCAGTCAGCAATTTAAGAAATTAATAAGGTAGTTAAGTATATAATAATTTATGACAAGACAAAAGAATTACATATAAAATTGTGAAATTAGATTACGATATAAAACAATTAAGAATATAATTTTAAAACATATTAAAATACATAAAATATAAATAAAATTTAACAAAATCGACCATCAGATGTTAAAGTCAAAAACTACAAAGTTTTAAGGAAACATTTGTTTTATATAAATTAACTAGTTAATAACTATACTCGTTTTATCTAATTTTTTTAATATTCCTCTATTCCAGCGGTTCCCAAACTTTTTGAATCGCGGAGCACTTTTCAGGAGAGAAATTTGTCACGGAGCACTAAAGTTACCTTGATGCTGATATGAACATGCATTTTTTAAAATATTTATCTAACTGCATTTTTAGAGCTGTTAGTCAATATTTTATCGTATAATAAAAGCACAAATTTCTTTAGATTTCTAAATAGCTTAAATTTTGATCCAAACTTAATTTTTCCCATTGAAAATTGTAACTTTAAATACCGTTTTCTCAAAACAATAATTTTGCACATAAGTGTCTTAACTATAAGGGCGATGATATTTTCACATAGACTCTACATAGATAGATACCAAACCAAATTACAGCAATATTCACGATGGAAACGAATGTTTAAGCATTTGGGCATGTTGAACCTCAAGTTTTATTTCATTATAAATGTTATTTTCTCCCTTAATTTCAGAGAAATAAGGAACTTAACTACATAAACGCAAAATAACAACAAAAAACATAAATTAACATAAAGCAACACATTTGATAACGAATTCAAAGTAGGTATTGTAAATCCACAATATGTTACCCACACAAATAGTGTTAAAACCATTTTCATGGCTGCAAAAAAAAAGTCACTTGGCATTAAAAAACCGCGAACTTAATTTCCAATGAGAGGGATGGGACTGCTGTGTTTTGATTTGCACAATGTGGCTTTATCTGGTGAAATTTGGGACAGCTCCAACTGAATATCTGGCTCTGCATTGAGCCGGGATCTTTTGTTTTTAGTAGCCACATAGGCAGAGAATTCTAATCCACATAAGTAAGTTATTGCAAAGGGAAGAAGGATTATTTTCGCTCTATCTGACAAAGCTTCAAATTCGTCTCGTGGCTGACATCAAAATTCTGATAGTGACTTCTTAGTTGCAAAATTATCTTTTATCGCAGAATCTGATGTCAAATCATTCAAGCACTCGTACTGCTCCGATGCCAGGTTGGCTTTTCCGACATTCAAACAAATAACATTACACTGCAACTTGATTTGTTCAACTCTCGACTGTATACTGACTGAACTTCAACTGACTGAAGGTGCGAAGAAATACGAGTTTTTAATATTCAATAGAAACTTCCCAGAAAATTCTGGAAAGGTGTCGAAGCTAACAATCGTATCTGAAAGCGTGGTGAAGTTCTCACAGAGCCGGGGTTAACTGGCACCCTCTAGTCTCTTTGTCTGGTTTCGCCGCGTGCAGTCTGTAAATAATTTCTACCCAATATTTACCTATACACAGTTCGTGGACAAACAGATTCACAGTTTTGATATCTTGTCACATTTTATTTATTTTGATTTCTAATCTATTCGCGGAGCACTTGGAGATGCTTTGCGGAGCACCAAGTGCTCCGCGGAGCACACTTTGGGAACCGCTGCCTTAAACCATTGAACCACCGTAGCGGGTATAACTTTTAATTAACCTTTCGAAACATTTTATGAAAGGAATTTATTGTTGTTAGCATCATCTATGCCCAAACCTGAATGAAACATAATGATATAATGATAACCATGTGAATGAATTTTGTATATTTTGTAGTAGCTAATTTGATGGTTATTTTGTGAGAGTTGCCAACATTATATTAGCATACGGAATAAAGCGTCGCTTTTGCAATACTGAAATACCGATTACAATGAGGCAGGGGATTGAATTTTAGTTGGGTGTACTGTGGTGTTTTTCCTAAATGGTTTCCCACTCTCCTACCGTGCAAATACGGGTACATTTACTCCACTTTCTAACCTACTCATGCTTACACTTTATAGTAAATATGCGGACAGTCCACTCAGCAGATGGCTGATTTTAAGATAGACAATTGTCTGCCTCCTGTAATATATAGTCTAACTAATTTGAAGGTAACTGATTGTTTGCCTCTAAAAGCATATACTTGAATTTAAAGTAGCACATCATTTCGGGATTCGAGCCCACACCTCACGTTACTGGCGAACCCGACTAGACGAGACTGACCCCTTTGTCCGCATACCTACCGCTGTGTTTAGTATGGAAAAAAAGTCATTTAAAAAATATCATAAATAAAATATATAATATATAAAATACATAACACATATTATTGAAAAACCAGAGGAAATAAGAATTTGTAAAGGATTTTTTTGTGTGCATCGTGTTTATGATTCAGCTTACCCATAAATTATCATCACGCTTCGCCAATGTTATTTGTGGATTTGGGGGAGGGGGGTCAAATACCCTGTTTGCCCCTCATCCCCTTGGGTGCACCAATGCTTACAGTAAAAAAATGTGTAAATATCTTAGCAATAAACTAATGACGTACCTTAGTCCGAGATAATCTCCCCTATGTTAGAGTTTACGTATCTAAATAGCTTCTGGAGCATAAATTCTCAAGTTGGGAGACTCGTTTGTTTCCAAGCAGCATTGTGTGAAATAAGTTAGAAATTTAAGAAATAGTTTTAATTGCAACGTGAGTTGGACAATCCACCTGATTCCCTCTCACCATGACCTGATGGACCACTTCATTTTGGCTACGGACCCAGAGGTCTCGGGTTTGATTCCCGGCGCTTCCAGATTTTCTGAGAAGTCTTTCCAGATTATCTGGGAATCAGTGGGTTTGGGACGGGTTAGACTCAGCCTGATGTGGATAAATAAGGAGCTACTCAAATAAAGTAGTAGTGGCTCCGGTATAGAAGGCTGAGTTTAATGGCTGGAGGCATCATTGTGCTAACCATTTACACCCTCTAACCGCAAGAATTGGCACTAATTCACCAAACAGTTTGGTAACCACTCGGTAAGTATAGCCTGAATGCGGGCTGACACCATGAAGTTACTTTTATTACATTTTGAGTGGATGGTAATCATCGTTATGGATAAATAAAAAAGAGAGAGAATTTTGGGGGGAGGGGGGCTCAAAAATTCCTAAGATAGCATACGGTTAAGGGGAAATAATAAATGTTCGAGAACCACTGTTCTAGAGGCAAACATCTTCAAATATTTTCCGGGGAATAATTCCTTGGCGTTCTTGGACAACGATGGCTGAGGGTCCTTGGCCCTCAAATCTCCCCTGCAACTCTTAGAGTACAGCATACCTATTAATTTTCTCAGAATACGTCATTGGTTGTGATTAACACTAGAGAGCCCGGAGTGGACATTTTGACAGCTTTAAGAATTAAGTGTTTCATAATATCCGTAATTGTCGAAGGAAATTATTGTTACTGTTTGACTTTCCATACAATAGGGTTTTACATGTGATAACAAAATCACACCACTCATAAATAAATAGAACTGGCTGTACGAAACATAATACCTAGAAGATCCAAAAGCGGTCAATTGGACCACTGTTAAGTTCTTGAAAGATAACTTATTTTTAATTCAGCATAGCGCTAAACTGTGGATAGCAATACTATTAGGAATGTGATAATTCAGTGATATAATAAAATGTAATGTATCTCTGATTTATTTTGCAATGACTCTTTCTTGTGAAGTAGCGTGATGAAAATAATGACGGAATTATTAAAAGCAAACCGATAAGCAGATTATTTCCTGTCAGCTGTGATTTTCCTACCCCCACTCCTGTTTTTCCCCATCTCTCGGTCAAGCGTCGAGCTTCTCTGCAACCTTCTTATTCAGTATGTGTTGTAACTACTAGAGTTTACGTGCATTACATTGCGTATGGTATTGTATGGTCATAATTATGTCTAGAAACAGCTTTAATCCTGCTCAATTAATTACTATGATAAATGATCTACCGGAAGATCAGTCAGACAACGATGATAGTGACGTGGATGCCAACAACATTGATGAAGATTTCACAGGGAACTCGCCGGGTGCAGGAAGTTCCGAAAAAGAGGAGAGTGATTTATAGATGACGGGATCTTCCGATGAAGATAATAGTCAATCAGAGGGTAAATTAGCACAAGGAGTATTTCTTGAAGTCTCCAACACGGTGCTTGAAGAGACAAATGTCCATCTGTTAAGGAATGCACCTCACATGCGTATTAAGTCACCTTCCACACCAAATTATCTAAGAATCATGAAACTCCTGTTTGAAGAGGAGGATGAGCTTGAGGGAGAAGGTATGTTCAATATTGAGAGAGTAAGAGGAGTTGATTATATCTACAGGGATGATCTGAACGAGTTGGTTGATCGGTTAAGTCTCTTGCACGTTTCATCCGGAGCTGGATATTCCTCACACGAAAATGAGATCGTTTCGATTATTGAAGAATTTCGAGAGGCTGGCATCATTAAATAAATCTTTTATTTCATAACTATTAAACTCATAATCATGCCTGTTAAGGAAGTTATCGCACGTGAACTTCATAGACCTGTTTGAAGACGTTTTGCAAGAAGAAATGTCAGTGTCCGAGGACTAAATGAACGCTTTCAGGCTGATCTGGTCGAGATGATACCTTACTCAAGTTCGAACAAAGGATACAAATATCTTCTTATTTCCATTAATGTTTATTCTAAACTTGTTTGGGTTGTACCTGCTAAGAGTAAAACTGGAAAGAACGTTACCACTGCTATGGTACACCTCTTTCATAAGGTGACTGCAAATAGTTTCCCTGCGGTTCGGTATCTCCGAACAGATAATGGATCAGGGTTTTATAGTGTCAACTTTAAGGCTCATATGAAAAGGAAAAGGATGAGCATTATTCTACTTACAGCATTGTTAAAGCTAGCGTTGTAGAATTATTTAATCGAACTCTGAAAAATAAAATGCGGACAAGATTCGCCTCTAAAGGATTTTATCGATGGATCGATATTATCAGTTCATTACTCGATGAATATAATCTTACGGTTCACTCAACTATCAAGATTAGACCTATCGAAATCAGGGATAATAGTCTCCTCCAAACTGTTTATACCGTTCTAAAATGGTCAACTCAGTTTAAAGTTGGCGATATCGTTCGCATTAGCAAGCATAAGGATGTTTTACGGGTGTAACTCAACTCGTCCACTGTTATTGTTCTGCAGAAGAAAGTACACACATCAACTGGTCTACCTTCCGACACATCAACTCGTCCACCCCACCTTGGATTGTTCAGTGCAAAAGCGTACTAAGTAATTACGACTCTAACTAACCTAACCTAACTTAACCACTTGATTTTAATACAATGCATGTGAAATGAATGAATGTAAGATTTAAAATTTTGACGAGAAACTGTTATACCAATAGTAGATGGACTGGCGTATGGGAACAGTGCTGTGATTGACTGCTATTTATAGCACTGGCTCAGTACAGCGCCGTGATTGGCTGCTATTTATAGCACTGGCTAAGTACAGCGCTTTCCCCTCCCCCACACCAAGTTTGACTCCCTTTCCAAATCCATGAGAAAATTTCCCCTCCATTTCTCCTCTGGTTATTTCCATGACGACATGGGGTTTACGACCTGTTGTCCTCCTAATGTCGCAAAGGTTTATTTCTGGAGTATTTTTTCCGTAGGTCTTCTATGTAGCAATGGGTTTTTCCTGATGCCTCATACCTGCCGCCAGTTTGGCGGCTCGACAAGACAAGTCGGCCCCGATCTGTGTGACGTCATCATTGCGTGTGATGTCGCAACACTCCCCTTATATGTGGCAATGAGTTTTCCCTGATGACTCATACCTGTCGCCAGTTTGGCGGCTCAACAAGACAATTCGGCCCCAATCTGTGTGACGTCATCATTGCATGTGATGTCGCAACACTCACCTTCTATGTGGTAGTGGGTTTTCTCTGATGACTCATACTTGGCGCCAGTTTGGTGGCTTGACAAGACAAGTCGAGACAGGAATAGATCGTGACCTTGAAACCGTGAGCTAGTATATGAGGTCACTAACCCTGGCAACTCTCTTCCCTTCCCCTTCTATTTGGCAATGGGTTTTTCTGATGACGATGATGATAATGTTCTCTAAAATTAAGCTCTTACAAAATTTCGGTATGTAGGCAAAGTTTGATTTGTATTTTTTTCTCACGGACCAAATACAATAAATAAAATAAATAAATAGTAATACGATTATGACTATTACTGTTTCCATTGAGGTGGTGAATAAACAAACGACAACCCACATCGTTGGGCACGTGGACTAAACGACAAGCTCCTCAAGTTTGATTTGCAGTTGACGGAGAGTTCGCAGCTCTTACCTCGGCTGAGTGTATGTAGCCCACTGTTTTTTTAAACATTGTTTCAAACTTTGCCTCCACGTAAATGTGGGTTCAATTGCAATATACTCTATCATCCTCATCCCAACATTATTAGTGTATTTAAACGGGTAGTAATAAGCGATGAGCTAGCTTCGGTGGCCGCATGGCATCACTCTCGCAATAGACAAGTCTGCTGATGAGAGATTTGAGTTCGAATCCCGGACGGGTGTACTGATGGTGGTGTGGATACACTTCCTCTAATTTCAACCTTCATCATTACTAACATATTAGTGTAATTAGTACATAAGCGTATAACCAGGAAGGGTAGTGAAACGCGGGGATAGAAAATAAATAAAAAAGAACTATGCAAACAAAAAGTTACCGTTATTTTATTCAGTGTTAGTCTTGTGTTTATGTTGCTACTAGAACGTGAATCTAGTATCTAGCTAGCTTGTTTGATGCGCAGGCTAGTTAATTGAGAATTTAATGATTGTACTTGGTAATATAAACACCAGCGTCACTAAAAATAGTTATTTACTTACTGATTAAGTCGCGCTACTATTTAGGTAGCTATGAGTGGTAATTATCTTACAGAATAACATAATAATAATATCAACAATAATAATAGATTAAAAAATAAAAAACCAGGCTATCTTAAGCAAACCACTCTTTTTTTTGTCACCCTGTCTTACTACCTGTTTGGGCTATACGCACATGCATTAATTATGCTAATGTCTTATAGGGAATATATAGGTTGAAACTAAAAGAAATATACATGAATTTGCGTGGAGGAAGAGTGGAAAACAATTTAGGAAAAAACTACCCTCGTCCCTCAATACACCTAACCAGGATTCAAACCCCGATCTCCCCATCATTAGCTGTTGTCTGGTCTATTTCGGGAGTGATGTACTACACCCAATATCACCTCTGAAGAAACTGCAGGTCTCTTGGAGAAAAGCCTTATCTTTCCCCTCTCTTGGTTAACTGCTGCCCAATCTCCTCTTTTTTAGTTATGTATGAAGGTAGTGTGCTGGGATAAGAAGGAAATACTGTCAACATTAAAATACCAGCATTGAAAAATGTATCGTCTATTTGGTGTAAGATTGACCAAGCACAAATAAGAGAATAACAGGGCTGTTTCCCAATACACTGGATATCTTTTCTGATGGATCTGCATGGCTACTATTGGGAAACTGCGTTGTCATAATCTTGTTTTTCTTTGGTCAATCTTCCCCTTAAATATAAGACAAATTTCAATACTGGTTCATTGATGTTGCCAGTAGCTTCTCCATATTTCAGCACACCACCTTAAAACATAACTGAAATTAAGGAGATTTGGACATAGTTAACCGAGAATGAGCGAAGATAAATCTTTTCTCCATAAGATATGCAGTTCACGCAGAGGTAATATTTGGTGTAGTAGCAGTGCAGTTATCTCAGAGATGATATCCAATGAAGAACAGTGGTTTCCAAAATGGGCTGTATGGTGGGGGCGCAAAGAGACAAGGGAGTGGCAGGGGGGTGATGGAGAAGGTGATCTTCTACTGCTAAGTTAATTTCAACAAGACATTAGTAAACTTGTATCATTTCATCAAGCTCATCCTTTACATTAAAAATTTATTAAATGTGCAAATGTGGTATCCAAGAAACTGGCTAAATGGCAATCTAACTTTGAGAAGCTGTTATCAGTGAATAAAGTTAATCAATTTTGTTTAATTTACTAAACGTATTTTTAAAATTTGATTTGGAATAAATGGAACACTAAATGTTACTGTTTTGAATTTTATTTTGTTATTTCTCTCTTTATTGGGTCATGCAAAAAACTATTCTGAAAAATGCTTTATTTTAGGGTAGGGGGCCTTGGAAATGAGTTTATGGAACCAAGGAGGAGTTGACCCTAGAAAGGTCAGGAACCATTGTGTTAGACCGCTCTTCCACCAAAGCGGGTAACTTTATCTTTTTTGTATGGTTTATGATTGTTTGATTAATTCACTAGCAAGTCAGTTTCTTTATGAATTCATAAATCTTTCATACACGATTGATTTTTAGTTCTGCAATGCACACACATTACTCTACTATGCCACTATTAAGATGAGACCATACTTACACTAAAGTACACTTTACATACATTCTCCTGACACAAAGGCCAGCTGGTGCCTCACACAATAGTTCTGATTCTCGAAGCTTCATTTTACATCGCGTGTGTTTGCTAATGGACTGCCACGATTTATCCTTGCTATTTGCAAATAGAGATCTCTCACTTATAAACTAGACAAAACCAACTAAAACGAACCCTTCGGCACTAAACATTGTTTTCGTTTGACGAGCAAGATTGATGGTTTCAGAGCATCTTGTGTTAAACTCTATTCATTTGGTTGACATAGTTTACTTATGGAGCACTGATATTCAGGCCTTCAACACTAAGGCTAGTTTCATAGTCTGACTTAATATGCTTCAAGTGCGGCGCTATACTAAATAAAGGACGACACTTACCTAAATCAAAATGGAATGGACCAGTGTAATATGCTAAACAGGCCTATTCCATTCGAGTTTAGGGACATGTCATCTTGTATTCAATGAAGCGCTGCACCTGAAGAGCATACTAAGGGCCAGTTTCATAGTCAAACTTAGCATGCCTAAAGTGCGAGTCGATACTAAATACAGGACGACACCTACCTAGACCAAAATGGAATGGGCCAGTTTTGCATATGAAATTGGCCCATTCCATTAAATTTCAGGTAGGTGACGTCTTGTATTTAGTATAGCGCCGCACTTGAGGCGTACTAAATCTGACTATGAAACTGGGCCTTAGTCTGAAAATGAAACTGGTCTTGTGACGTTTTTGTAACGTGCAATATTTAAAGGCCAGTTTTAAGGCCGTTGTATCCAATTCATACTCATACTCATCAGCAATTGTTTCTAGCCTGTGGCCGGGTCAATTTAGTAGTCCTCCTTTAATTGTTTCCATTCTTCTTCCCTTCTCACTTGCAAATTTTCTGTTATCTGTAGTCAACTACCTTGTCTAAAATTGAACTTGAAAACCACAAATATGTGTATGTAGTATTATTTGTTTTTCAGACAGTGCGATGGACCGTCAAACCGGCAGAGTTCGGCCTTTGGAACATGGGGATCCTAGGACTCCCATGGCGTGGCAGCACAGGAACATAAACTACCACCACCGAATCGGAGGCTACTCAGACAGGCCTGGCATGGGTAAGCTTAGACCTACCTTACCTACCTACCTTCACTACTGATCAGTTGACTTCTACAGTCCAGAACTAAAATAAAAACTAGTTTAGACTGAGGTACAGGTAGATAAATATTTTTGTTCCATTCCTCCTCTCGCTTAATCAGACATAATGGAGATAGTGGAAACTATAATTGTATTAATTTTAAAAAAAATAGGCCATTTCCTACTCAATCATCGTCTTAGTTAATGTGTTTTAGATGGTTGATAGGCACATGATCTGTCTTATTTGTATACAATGTATTTTGTCCTCAACACTTCTCTTTGGCTTCTAACTATAGCAGAATTAAGTTCCTGCCTAGAATGCATACACTTGAAAGGACTTATTTATAGCCAAGGTTATTAAGGCATGTTCATTTCCCCTTAGATTTTACCTGGTTAATGGTTTGAATCCCATCTAAGAAATGTAAGCACCTTTAAATGTATCAAAATATATTAGTTTCTAACAGCCTAATACAGGGATGGCCCACCTTTTTTAATATAGGGCCAATAAATAATTGTTGGAAATCATTTGACAGATCACTGAAACCAATTCTCTCCCTCCTCTCCCCAAATACATTTACACATAACACATTTTATATCGATTTAAGAAAATAATATTTAATGCTCTTTTTTTTATGAATAGTATTATAAACTAAAGCATAAGGTTATTTTATAGGATTTTCTAAAATAATAAAACCGATGTACATGTAAACCAGTTGTTTTACTAAGATTATAAAGTTAATTGTTTTAACCAAAACTATATTTTTACAGTAGAAAAAAAAATTAAAGTGAACTTTACATATCAATATAATACTAATGTGATTTTGTAGCCTGCTTTTCATTTAACACATATCCAATAAAAACGCTAAATCACAAATTCAATCTGGATCTTTATGTAAACCAAATTCCACAGACATAACACTTTTCAGCTTCAAAAATGAAAGTAATTTGGTCTTTGTGTTTGAAGAAACATGAAAGTACTTCTCCCAAGAAGGCAATCTTTCACCCTACTCATTTATTTCCTCTTCAAAAAGTTCTTTAAACTCTCTCTGGATGAGTGAACCTGATTGAATCATACTGATACAACACAAAACAAGATTAATAACATGATGAACATTCATGTCTCTAACACACAAAGCCTCTTTGTGAATGATACAGTGGTATGAAAATAGCTTCCACTCTAAATACTGTTCAAGCAAAGAAACACAGCCATTTCTCTTCCCTAGCATCACTGGAGCACTATCCGTGCATGTACTTTCAAGCTTGGCCCACTCAAGTTTACTCTTATCTACATCACATTTTTCTATACAATTTTTAACTGGTATAAAAATATTTCCTCCAGTTGTTGTGATCGATAACTGACAGAGTCTTAAAAATTCTTGAAACACATCAAAGTTTACACAGGAAAGACATTAGAGACAGCTGGCGGGCCATTCAAAAAGTCTTGGCGAGCATGGGTTAATCAGCCCAGGCCTAGTATGTTGTAGGACTGGCTACAAAAAATGACATATGTCTACGTTTAAATTATGAAAACAATCTATATACCTAGATTTAATATGCAATACCTGAATAGCTCTAATTTGTTTCAGGTCCCAATAACTGAAGAAGAGTGGAATGTACCTGCTTCGGTGGCCGCATGGTCTAAGACGTCACTCTTATGTTAGACTAGACTGCCGATGACAAGGAGATTGGGGTTCAAATCCCAGTTGGATGCAGAGATTATTTCAAAATTGTTTTCCACTCTCCCTCCACAAAAATGCGGATACATTTCCTTTAAATTAAACTTTTCTCATCCCTAACTCATTAGTGTAATTATTACATATGCATATAGCTGAACAGCTAGTAAGACCCGGTGCTAAAGAAAGAGTGGATCATAATAATGAATGACAGCTTTCTTAATTGTTGTAGGGAAATATATAAGGCAAATAATTATCTCTAGGCCTGCACTGTCCAGCAAAGAGTGGTTCCTAAAAACAGAACTTCAGTATAAGTTTTATTCGCTATTTTTGTTTCCAATTATAATTTCTTATTCAATGACAGAGGCACTTAAGGAAAAGCTTACACTGCATCAATGTTTGAAAAACCATCATAGGTGGTTAAATGCTCTAAACTCTAAGGCGTCGCTTTCAAAATAGACTGTCCTGCAGATGATGGGGAGATTCAGTCGAGTGTACTGAGGACAATTTTTCCTAAATGATTTATCACTAGTTCTCTCTCCATCACACTTCCTATAAATTCAGTCTTTCTCGCACCCTAGCACATCACCATAATTAGTTCATATATATGCATATAACTGGAACTGATAGTGAGATAAGGTGACAATAGAAATAAAAATATAATAATAATAATAATAATAATAATAATAATAATAATAATAATAATAATAATAATAATATATTAGAGAAAATCATTCTCAATATAATCACAGAAGAGGACGCCACAAGTGGAGAATTTCAAATTAAAACAGTTTAAAGTAGCCTATAATAGGTGTGGTGGCATTACCTCAAGTGGTGTCATTCTCACCACCTTCCCCAATAACTTTTTAAACAATAAATGAACTAACAATATTAAAGTCTAATCAAAAGGTTATTATTAAATTAAAGTTACATTTCTTAACAAAATAAGCCGATTAAGGCTTTTAAATGAATATGGCCATATCTTTATTGAGCTGTGACATTATTTTGTAAAAAGTACTCTTATCACTAGTATTTTAATGTGTATAGCCTGAACAGGTAGTAAGAAGAGATGTTATACACACACACTTACTCTATGGCGTTAGGTACTCGTAAGCTCAGTGAAGCACTTAGAAAATTATCCCACCTACCCCTATCTTAAGCTAGATCTATCCAGTCCCTTTCATTATACCCTATCCCTATCTTAAGATAGTTCTATCCAGTCCACCTCACTACACCCTATCACTTTCAGGGCCATTCTAATGTGATCCTCCCATGTGCATCTTGGTCTTCCCAATGGTCTCTTCCCATTGGGTTTGTCAGTCAGTACAAGATTCTAGTATCTTCCATTCGCGCTGAATATCCTGCCCAACGTAATCTACTAGACTTGATTGCCCTAACAAGACATTACTTATGTATATATATATATATATATACATATATTCCTTTCTGGGGAGATTAGTATTATTAATAGGTAGCGTATTTTTACAGCTGTGTCTCCGGACGATCATTTATCCTACCATTCTACAAGAGTGGAGCACTCCATGGGTAGAAGAGGTTTGACTAAATCAATCCAGTATGGGGCACAAGGTGGCAGGCCATCATCTTCTAGTACAGAAAGTAGCACCACCAGCTCCACAACAGCTGACCACGACACAGAGTCTCAGTTGCACAGTAACCGTCATGCTTCTCGCAATGCTACAGTAGCGTGAGTACATCAGCTCAGTCAACTAGAGTTTTGTGGCCCAAAATAATGTGCTGACTATGTGTTTTTGTGAATCCCTTCCCTCTTCTGCTCCCCTTCCTCCCTATAAAAATATTTGAACTAATTAATTTTGTCGAGGATTGGGATACACAGTCACTAACTGGGATAAATCCTGCCTCCTGGCCTAGTTTTGAACTCCCTTTGGCATATCATCTTTAAACCAGAAGTTTCCAATTCAAAAAAATAATTGCCGATGTAAGGAATTTTTGATGATACAAAATACCTAAAGCATTTAATTTGTGAGTATTCCTTAGCACTGTTAGAATGTTCTTATCTGGGCTGGGTTGAAAATGTCTAAGCAAGTATTTAGGGGAAAAAAGGAAACAACTGTTATAAATATGATCATTTAATAGGATAAATTTCATCTATCATTGAAACTCAAAACACATTTAAGTCCCTTAGGAAGTAATTAAAATCTGATCATTTTGTTCTTGTAGGTGCAGCCAATTTGACCAATCTTGTCAACCTTTTAAATTTTAGCCAAACATGGTGTAGTCTATACATAATATTTCCCTGAGATATTACTAAATTTTGAGGATTAATCAATCTTCTGATGAATAAAAAAGAACCAATAGGGACCAGATTTGGCCAAATATTTTGAATAAATCAATCTATTCCAATTTTAATATAACTTGGAATAAACACATCCTGATAGCATCATTATCTCAAAATGTGTTAAATCTAGTAAAAAGTATTGAAACATGATCTTCTTTCACACACTAATTGCATTAATTAAAACGCTTATTAAAGTTGAGTTTATGAAGTTGATACATATTTTCTTAAATGTTGTTCTTTTCACCAAAATTGATCAAGACTTGACCAGCTTAAGTCTAATGATCATCTGGTTGAGACTAGAGATTTGCAACTTTCGGCATGCATAGTGATTTCCATATTTGTCTCAATTGTAAATATATATTTCTCCTAAATATACCTGTATAGTGTATATATATTTATTTAGGAGACTTAAGCCTATGTTTCTTATTGCCAGTATAAAAATTTTTGTCTTTCATTTCTTCAATAATTTTGATAAAATAGTAAGCGAATTATGCGATTAGATTCTATTCAAATATTTGTATAAACAAACACTTCTATATAGACAAAGTTGGTAGACAGTGCCACCATATGATAGCACAAAATGTTCATTCATTAATAAACATACAAAATAATAAATATACAAAAATCCAAATTTAGTCACACTCTCCACCTATGTAAGACCAATCCTTAATTATGCCTTCATAGTTACTGTAGCAGTTAACCCATTTACACATCTATTCACCCATTATTTCGGCCACCAATCAGTGAGAAGTATATTTGACCGTCCTTTTGCATGCAACTTAGAGATATATGAAATCACCAAAGCTACCAGTCTTCAAAAACAAATCTCTAACGTCTGGTCAAAGGGTTTTAAATAGGAAACAAAACCTTAATCCTTAATGATCCAATGATCCTATCCTCTCTCTTAACTGTATAGAAATAATAGATCCTCCTAAAAACCTCCATACCAAATCCATCTTCTACTACATGTATACCACTATATCACCCAAGAGACAATAAAGATACTCAACACCCCAGCCATCAAATTAGATAACTTACCTACTAGAACAAAACTAAAGCTAAATTTTGGAAATCTTATCTCATTCGCCCACCACCTCCCTTTTCACCACAATTTTTGTTCAAATTCACCGTGATTGGTCAACCTAATGGTAAGAAACCAGTGGGAAGACTTAAATACAGACGGAAGGATAACATTAGAATGGACCTGAAAAAGGTAGAGTGTAATGATGTGGACTGGATAGAATTAGTTTAGGATAGGGATGGGTGGCATAATTTTGTAAGTGCGGCAATGAACTTTTGAGTTTGTAATGCCCTTGAATAAGCAAGTTAGTAGTCGATAATAATTATAGATAATTATTAGAAGAGGGCCATTATCTCATTCTAAATTTCGGCATGAAAATATAACCTAACAACATTTTATCACCAATGTATCATCAACACTTTTGGCCTATAATGTATACAGCCTAAATGGGTATTGAAACGCCGTGACAAAATAAAAACGCTTATAAGTTGAATATTTCTTACTTGTTAGCAATTGCCACCATACTCAAAATTACTAACATTAATACAGGCATCCCATGAAGGTTTACACTCTCTTTTTTGCCTAGAACTTAATAACCAAACTATTATAATTACATTACCCTCAAAATTTAAGCAAACTCATAAAAGGATTATCAATTACCTGACAATATAAATATCGGCAGCAACATACTACCAGTAGCGCAGGAACGTACATAGGACCCACCCAAACTTTGATAAATGGATACCTATAAAATGTAATTTGTACCGATCCAAATTCAGGATCAAATTAGCAATTATCTTAAAGATGAAGTAATTTTTCTACTATGTTTAAATTAATATTGTACACAAGTTGTGTATTGTTTAGGTTTTGTTTAGAAGACTAACATTTTAAACTGTATAAAGAAACATATTTTAGCTATGAGAATATTTCTCTAATCTAAAAGAAAAAATCTAATTAGCTTATAGATACACCTGTGTTCTAATTGCTTTGCCGAATATTTATATAATTTCATCAAGATTTTCACACATCTTGTTTGCCTCCAAATAAACAAATAAGTCCTGTGTCGCGGTATACTACCTATTTAGTCTAAGGGAAAATAAGGTTATAACACATTTTCAGCATGGGCTTAGGGAGTTTATGACAAGAAGGTTTTAAGTCTAAGCCTTGAGAAATAAGATAATTATTACTTTATGAATATTTATTTGTTTGACACAGGAATATTTAATAATTATCTATATTACAACCACTATTTGTATATCTAATAATTAAATGGCTCAAAATTAAGTGGCATAACAATATACGCTTTGAAAGTCTTGTGTAAAAACATTTTATGTGTGCAGCCTTAAAGAAGAAAACTCTCTTGTCTTTATATAATTTCAAAGCTCCTTGCAACGTCCAAAGATTTCACAGGACTGTAAGATGGACACCAAGAGATACAATTTCTATCAAATGATTATTTTCTGTGATATTTCTTACATTACATTACATTACTTTACTCATTATGGAGACAGTATGTTCAGGAGTCACTGATAGTACAGTAATAGTGGCTAAAATTGCAAGACGCTTAAGTTTTTAATAAATACAAGCTACACTGGCCAAGAGCTTCCATGGCAGTCAGCATTTTCCTGCCAATTTTTTATTTTAATATGGCAGCATTAGCTTTCATGGTTAGAAAAAAATGATTTAATATTGTTGTATATTTAAAGCCTTTATGAGCAAACTTCCAAGATTTTGGTGACTTCCTTTTCCAATGGACTGTTTGGAAAATATAGCACAATACTTGCAGAAGGCACTATTTTAATTTTTTGAAAAAAGATATCACGATATCAATAAGTTAATTTTAGTTGAAAATTCAAGTATCTTTGATCCTTGGGGTCTTCAGGAAAAGCATAATTTTTAAAAGGACTCCAACGGGATCCAAGCAACTTCTCTCTTTACACATCGGATCACAAAATCAATTAAAGATAAATAGTTGCACATTATGTCTTTAAGCTCTCTATTACTATAAACATTAAAACTTCAGGATATTTTGGGAAAAGGAGGAGGGGGTTGAACCCCACATACCCTCCCACTTTCTACGCCCATGATTTTGAGTAAAGACAAATGCTCTTGTCACCAGGGTCACCATTAGCAGACGTGGGGCCCTGGACAAAATACACGTATATATTAAAAAACTTAATTTTCATTAAATGTTATTAAAGTAGTTTGCACCTATATATAAATTTTCAGCCATATGGGGTATCACGGAAATGACCTAGAAGGTACATTCATTGTAATAATTAATGCTAGTACATATAAGGGTTGATTTCTCCCCAACCCTTAATTTGAGTTTCTTCCTCGACAAAGTTGATCTGTATAGAGGTACAAAGAACAACTATGCTTAAATTAGTTAACGCGTTCAATAATTATCGTGAGACATATCCAACACAGACAGACAAACGCGGTTCAGTGGAGTTAAGACAGAAAACTCACTTCAATTGTTTAGTAACCAAACCACATGATTATATTTTTATTTGTTTTTACACTTTGTCAATATTTTATAGATCGCCTACACAGGGAGTCTACTATACAAGCATGCAAGTAAAAATTTCCAACCCTAACTTGTATTTTCCCTCTATCAGCTAAGCAAGCGCAAGGCCCCAAAATCATGTGGCTATGTGTGGCTGCACCATTTGCACACCCCTAAGGGCTTGTCACATACATTTAGAAAACTATGCAAAGTCTGTAAAAAGAGTTTGATACAGCCTTGCTTCCATTGGCAAAACAACACAAGCCACCTCAACAAAGTCAATATTTTTGTTTCAGCCAAGAATTTGGACCAGAGGCAGCAGTAGCAGATTTCGGAACATTGCAAACTTTGTCTGTTCGGTCAGCCCAGAGCACATGGGATGGAGAACCATGCCCAGTACATCATGTTGCTCTGCCAATGCAAATGCCAATGTCAATGCCTATGCCCTTGCCCATGCAAATGCCCATGCCTATGCCCATGCCACCCCCTCCTATGGCTCTTTGCCAAAGACTGCCACTCCCCCCGGCAGTACTCCTTCCTCCTATGTTGAGACCAAGACCTCTTGTCATGCCTGCTGACAGTCCAGCTCTGCCAGAGCCACTTCCTGTTAGAGACCCCAATACTTCTCTGGCTTCCTTACCTACCAAGGCTCCTTCTTTTAAGTCAGATAAACATTTCAGTTGCTGTAGAGGACATATATTAGTTCTATGGGTTATTCTTGGTATTATATTTGTTGGTGTTGTTTTAGGTGTTGTTTTACGTTTTGTTATAGCTTAAAAGTGATTAATGTGTAAACATGCATATACATATATATAATGGCTTAGCAATGAGAGAGGCACAACCAAGGGAAATAAATAATTAATAATACAAAAAATACCGGTTGTTTAAAAAATCTAAATGAGTTTATGATTAATATGTTTCAATATCGGCTATATTAGACAATACAGATATTTAAATGTCTTCTCTTCACTTTACATAGACATTATATAGTGACTATCTATTGTATCACGAAGTACCTGATCTCTGAATTTTAACTATCTCTTTCAATAAATGAAAAAGGAAAGAATGCAATAACAAATATTAAACAGTGTTCATAATTTACTAATATAATACACAGCCAGTATTAGTTTAATTAAATACGTACATTATAACAATATAAATTCAATTTAATGCAGACAATAGCTCAAGTATATTGGTAACAAATTACAGTAAGTGTTTTAAAATGTGTTAATCAATCACTGTAAACCAACAAGCTTCCAAAATTTAAAATTGTCATGTAAGACTGATTCTTCAGTGTCTCAATTAATCAAGAATGAGTTACTATTTGAAGGTGACATCTTATGTTTCTTTGGTGCTAGAATGTAATATAACATTTCACTGAGGATTCATCATTGCTCCTGAACCATAGTCATATGTGTTTAAACATCAATGATTAATAAGAATTACATTAACAGTAAGCATTTGTATCATATTATGTGAAGCACTGGACTTAATTGGGACCAATAATAGCTTTGTATATAAACATATTGCTATCAGTTTCTCTATTATTTAAAAAACAAAGTATTGGTCTGTATGTCTGTTTCCTAAAATCTCTGGAACCACTTAACTGATTGCGATACAGTTTTTTTTAAATATTATTAGATTTACACCTGGAAGGTTTTAGGCTATTGATCAAATGAATTAACTAAAGGAAATGTATGTTTTTTTAAAGATTTTGTATTTAACGCATGATCAACGGTGGATTATCCTATTGAATGTAGAATTAATTTTTTATCTGTAAAACTTGATCGCCAAATACAGAGAGTAATAATTACATAATGCATTTCAATAATAAATCCAAAGAAAAAGCATATTTTAGTTTGGTTGATTATTTTAAATCCATGGATCCTAATAAGGAAGTTTCTGTACTTATATGTTCGCTTATAATTAGAGAACTACTGATTGTATTTGAATGCTGTATTTTTTTATATTATGTTTAATTTATCTAGAAAGTTTATAAGCTATTTAAAAATCTTCTGTGTCGTCAAGTGACTGAGAAGTGACGTCAAAGGCAATACATTTGTTTTATACAAACTGAAGAGTGGCAAAAGCGAGGACTGCTACAAGTGCAGCTACTGTTATGTTTTCGGGAACAAAATCGATGGTGATATATATTCGGTGATAAGTTCGGAGGTTTTGGATTCAAACATCGATCCACAACTGCATGTAAGTGTAATTAAACATATGCTGCACGACACGTATGGACTTTTGATTCGACTGTCTTCGTACATGCAGCAAAAACTATCCACATAGCTTTCAAGTAGTTACATTTATGGGCATGATGGATGTACCAAATACAGGAGATGGCATCCTGATAATGGAGTGTGCTTGGCAACAATCCGTTCTTGAGCATTGTAGATACACATTCATTCAATTCTTACTTTGATGTGGATCTGTTTAGCCGTGCAGTTTCATCAAATTCATTAAGTATGTATCTAAGTAAAACAATAGGGGCAATGATCAAGGAATATTTAGTATTAACCTAAGCAACGAAGGGGAACAATTTCAGTTAGGATTATTTGGAGAGTTTTAGCTGTAGATCTCGAGGTGACAATTCTTATATTTTACATCAAGTAGATCAATGAAGGGGAACAATTTTAGTTGGGATTATTCAGGGTGTGATGCATATAGCTGTCCACCTTGAAAAAGAACAATGTTTATATTTTAGTACAAATAATCTCACTGGTGTCACTAATAACCCATACGACACACCATTAGCAATATTCTTCAAACTGTGCACTAAAGAATGTTTGCAAATTCACTTACTTACAATGAGAGTGCTTCATGTGATACTTGGTAAATTAAGAAAGATGTTCATGTTGAGGAACCCCCTGGAGTAATGACGGGTGATTTCCTCCGTCGGCTGTATACCGTTCACATGAATAACACAGTGTGCTATTATTTGAAACTGCATCTCTATGTTGTCAAAGGTCCAACTTCATTTGAAAATTTACTTACCATAAACGATGTAACCCACGCAACCTACTAATTAGTTTGCAAAGCACTGGGACTCTTATTAGAGGATGACTCACACCAGAGAAGTACTTTATAAAAAGCCGCTTTGTGTTGCTCTTCTACCTCACTCATATATTTGCTCTCCATCATATTAATATTTTTCACGGGACAGAACCTCTCTGACTTGGCTCGCCCACAAAATAGCATGTCAGATGATATGGAACATAGAATAAGAACATATCAATTGGTAGAAACTTTGGACTTCATTTAGGATATTTTTTATGCAGGTTAGACCAAACCAACCAAATTGTAAGGTCTCTCACGGACAAGACCGTGAAGGCCTTGAGTCTTCTTCTACCCGACAATTTGCATGGATTTATATTCTATATAAACTATTTGAAAGAGACAACAAGTGACCGACCAAGTTATTATAAACGTTGAATATAAACAAGTATCTATTGAACACACAACAAGTTTCTGTAGACATATAAATATTATAAAGTATTTAAGATCCTGTAGGAAAAGTATTCTTTTAAGATGTTCCCAGAGTTAAAGTAAATGCTTTTTTAATGAATTTATTCTTGGCAAAGCTCAGGTTTGAGGGATGAGTTGCCTTTGCAGTGACTTTATCGGGTATATCCGCTACTTTGTTAAAAGGAGGCAGAACAGTGCATGCAACATTCATGTAGTGTTGCTAATTTGTTAAAATTAGGAAAAAACATGTATGTTACATTTAAATTACATTTGCATTTTTCTCACGACCAAATTGCAGTGTGAAATATATTAAAGCAAAGTTTTGCATCAAAATTACTGAAAAAATCATCTCTTATATTATGGAATGAGAGTACATTGTCACATAAGACCTCAATTAAAGATCTAAATAGATCATTGATAAATCTCAGGCAAAATAATGTGCTCATAGGAGACGTCACTGTATTGTTCTCAGAAGACTTCTGACAAACTCTATCAGTCATTCGGAGTCACTAGAGTTGACAAGGCCAATATCTGCATTCAAATATCCTACATATGCCCAGGCATTGGAAAACTTTCCCTGTCAACCGACATGCTCATCCGTTTGTGCGAGGACAAACACTAGACTTATTTGTCAGTATATTGCTAAAACTTGGCAATGGAGTCTTTGCAGAGCATAAAGGCAAGGTGTCCTTGAATAAATCCAAATTTGCATCGTGGTCAAGGATATCCAAAACTAGTCACTTTAATTTATATTGATACTAGCTTTTGCCCGCGGCTTCGCTCGCGTTAATGTAGATTTTATCAATAAATTCAGGTTGTCAATTGACACAGGGAATATGAC
>CABFWO010006730.1:6262-31947 GCA_902155825.1 Timema genevievae | reverse complement strand
CCTGCTGTTAGATGGAGGGCAGGACTAGAGAGAGAATACCTGCTGTTAGATGGAGGGCAGGACTAGAGAGAGAATACCTGCTGTTATGATAGGACGTGTTTGAATCAGCGAGCTTAGTTTAGTTCTTCAGTTCAAATCTACTTCTAAGCAGATCCACAAGTTCTAAGCTTACACTTAAAATATCAAAATTTAACAAATATCTCAGTATTTTTATTAGTGTTGTGCGAAATTTCCTGTATCTTCTCTTTATTTATTTTTTAAACAAAAACATATTCCCGTTGGAATATTTTCCCTGTATTAATAATGAAAATTAATTTTCGTGCCGTCCTTTTAATATATCTTTTCTCTACTCCTCTCAGATAAATTTACAGGAGGATCTTAATTAAGATAATTCTTCATCAAGAATATTTGCCTTTGTGCCACGAATATTCATCCCTAGTTGTATAGGGAGGAGGAAGGTAGAATTTAGAACAAGCGTATCTGCATTTGCGTGGAAGAGAAGTGGGATTCTATTCCCAGAACCTTTCCAGACCATGGTAGACAGTCGCTAGTGTATAAAGGGAGCTGTGAAGCCAAGTAGGTCTACCTACAGTAGGCCCATGGCTTCTTTGGTGCTGACTGACAGTTCACAGTAGGTATATACCTAAATTTTGACTGTCAGAAGTGAAAGCTGCTAAACTACATGTTTTTTGTAGATCATATGGTTCGGCGTAGGGATACATAATTTGGTCTGGTAGCTTTTCAAAGCCGCCAGCTGTCAGCTGTGAACTGTCAGTCAGCACCAAAGAAGCCATGGGGCTACTGTAGGGACTCAAAGAAGGGCTGCTACGTGTCTGTGACATTATCGATAAGATCACACGTTGCTGTGTACTGTAGCACTCTAATGGCTGTTAGGCGAGTGAGGGGGTTGGAATAGCCCAACAATTGTTAGGTTTCTGAGTACCAGAACTCGTCCAACAGCTCAGGGTTCCATAGTAAGAAATATCTCCTGGCGGGAGTAGGTTACATATACGAGGAGTGTGAGGTAATGAAAACAGATGACTGGCTAGGAGCGAGCACGTTCTTTGCGCCGAGAGCGTTATGTTTCTCTCCATTCTTCCCCCCCACGGGCTCTCCATTACCCACTGCGACCTTTCACCTGATACGTCTCCATTACCAGCCATTGATACACAGAGAGAGCATCTCGAGTGCTAGATGAAACTTGGTCCACAGTAATGACGTAATGGGGCGATGTAAGGAAACTCCAGACTTGTGAGTTTTGAAGACATGAGGAAATGATGGTTTACAAGTCAATATCTCACTGAAAGAGGTTCATTACCACGGGTATCTACAGACTCAAACTGACGGGTATACAAGACGTGTCACATAAACACAATTAATTATGCCCCAATTAAAACACATCTCAGAAGAAGAAAATCCCCAACTATTCCCTGACCGAAAAATAAAAGTTTAATTGAAGTCCATCGAAATGGTTAAGGAAGTTAATTAAATACAAATAGTCAAATACCCCAATTGGTATATATAATTAATTTTAGTATACACAAAAAATGTATGGACTTAATTAAAAATAGTGTTTGAATACGAAGTAATGAATAAAAAGTATCTTCCCAATACGGCGACAGGTTCCATTTTCCCTGATTTTCAGGTTTTCCATATTTTTACTAACATTGTGACCGTCATTTTAAATTATATTTCCACCAAAACTAAGATAATAAGAATGTCGACAATGTCATGATACCTGCATTGGTGGGCATACAGACTCAGGCGTCAACCTCATCTGCTCTTGTTTGTTGGGGATGATGAGGTTGGGGTTTGAACCTCAGCTGGACGTAATGTATTTTTTGTTTTTTTACAAAGTGGTGTCTCACACTCTCTCTTCACGCAGATCTGGCACAATTCCTCTAAAATTGTATCTTCCTCATCCCTACTCTATTAGTGTAAATATACCGACCACCCAGCCTGATATTATGACGCGTAGCACTAATTAAAATAAAAGGCAGGAAATAAACCGTGAAAGTGTTTGGAAGTGTTACTGTGGATTCACACGTGCGAAGAACAGAAACGTGGTCACGTGATGCGCTCTAACCCAATCACAAGATTTCCTCTTAATCGGTGTGAGCTGTTCTGCTCAAGTTCAACTATTCTCTACTTTGTCCGCTCTACTCGAGATGTTAGGCACAGGAGAACCAATCAAATCTCAGAACCAACCACCTCAAATTAGTGCGCATGCGCATTTGACAACGCATGCGCTCTACAGCCAGAAGCTAGCAGACAGCTTCGTTGTCTGTTGAGAGGAGATTTGAAATAACTCGTTAATGTAAAGCTTGTATCGATGTATTGGATTGTGCCACGACACAGCGTTATAATTTGAAAACAACCATCGGGACAATGATCTAAAATATATGTTTATTCACTATAAAATAAAATATGTTGATAGTCAGCTGTTTTAAAGCGTTGCAATGCATCACGGGTCAACTTAAAGTGTGTGAATTACTGCGCAGATTCTGCTTTATATTTTTTCGACGAACGTGTGAATCAAACTTTAGGGCCAAGTAAGCTGAAATATGGTAATAGTTTAGTGTAGCTTATATTAACCTGAACACGAAAATATGTTCATCGGACTCATTTCATGGCTGATAGGAGTATTAATGGAAAATAGATTGTATCTATTTATTGAGCATTTTAATAAGTCTTAGTCAAACATGTAAGATGTGATCGTTGAAAAAAGTGTAGTTTTAAAAAATTATATGGGAACTGGTGTAAATATAATATTTCGAAATGTCACCATGACCCTATACAAAATGACAGAGCTTGTTTATAACAAGGTTAGGAAATTAAACTCTCATAAACGGAAGTATTAATTACTAGTAAAATTACTATTAAATGTAAATAGTTTTTTACCAAATCTCTTAATATATAGGCAAGAATAGTGGTTCTGTTATCGAATATAAAAGAAGCAGTAATGTTAATCTATTTACAAATTTATTTAGTAAAAGATAAATTCTCAAATTGACCATTTTTCTAGGGAATTGTGTTTTTATATGTTTAAAAATTAAAATAAATTAAGAGATTAATACTAACATTGTGTAGGTTTGATTGTAATTAATTGTAATTTTAATTTAAGAATAGGTTTACATCGATAAAGAAATAAAGGCAATAATGATTAAAGACGAAAAGAAAATGAAACGCAAACCAGTCCAAACTAGCAACCCTCTAGAGTCTAGAGAGTACCGTCGCTGGCCGGCCACCCTCGCGTGCAGTTGAAGAAGTGAAACTGTTTGAAATGTTCCAGTGGACGCTTCTTGGCAATCGCAGAGATTCCGTTTATCCGGTCAGCGGAGAGAAATGGGAAGCCCCCTCGCTGGTTGATGGAGGTGTTGGCCATTACGGAGCCCCATCAGTCACGTCCATAACGAACACTCCTAGTTCGAGCGCGTTATGTTCCACCGCGGGGGAATACCACTCGTGCTGTGCTCGACAGACATTCCGCGTAATGTAGAGAACGCTTTGGTTTACAAACACTTACAGCCATTGAACAATCACGGAAAATAGAAATCATTCATTGAAATAAATGTTCAAACATTAGCAAACTCACTATGAACCCATAGGCTACCTAAAAATACTCCATGGTGTAAGGCCGCAAGCGGGCCATCAATATCAGTTTTCTAGACCTGAGCCGCTACTCATTTGTCCTCACGAAGCTGAGGTTGGCCCCATTCCAGATCCACTGCTTCAAAGAAAGATTCTGGAAGCGCCAGGGATTAAACCCCGGACCTCAAGATCTGTACCAGAAACTGTGATCACTAGACCACGGATGCGGTCAACTTAACCTAAATCAGTACCAAACAGATGTAAAACGTCGCCAACGTTTGCTGTAGTCGAGCAAGTGCCGAGCCACGGAATTCACAGACAACGAACCTTCGTATAGATTATAAAAGTTATCTGAGGAGGTTGTGTTCCTACCTGTACAAACTGCTTGATGTACTCGTTACCGTGTTCTGAGGAAGTTGTGTTCCTACCTGCACAAACTGCTTGATGCACTCGTTACCGTGTTCTGAGGAAGTTGTGTTCCTACCTGCACAAACTGCCTGATGCACTCATTGCCGTGTTCTGAGGAAGTTGTGTTCCTACCTGTACAAACTGCTTGATGCACTCGTTGCCGTGTTCTCTGAGGAAGTTGTGTTCCCACCTGTACAAATTGCCTGATGCACTCGTTACCGTGTTCTGAGGAAGTTGTGTTCCTACCTGTACAAACTGCTTGATGCACTCGTTACCGTGTTCTGTAGGAAGTTGTGTTCCTACCTGCACAAACTGCTTGATGCACTCATTGCCGTGTTCTGAGGAAGTTGTGTTCCTACCTGCACGAACTGTTTGATGCACTCATTGCCGTGTTCTCTGAGGAAGTTGTGTTCCTACCTGTACAAATTGCCTGATGTACTCATTGCCGTGTTCTCTGAGGAAGTTGTGTTTACCTGCACAAACTGCTTGATGCACTTGTTACCGTGTTCTGAGGAAGTTGTGTTCCTACCTGTACAAACTGCTTGATGCACCCATTGCCGTGTTCTGAGGAAGTTGTGTTCCTACCTGCACAAACTGCCTGATGCACTCATTGCCGTGTTCTCTGAGGAAGTTGTGTTCCTACCTGTACAAACTGCTTGATGCACTCATTGCCGTGTTCTCTGAGGAAGGTCTGTAGTGTGTTCATCCCTTGAGCAGACAGCAACTTGTAGCCATTGTTGTTGGCCGCCGAGGCCACTGAGAAAAACATTGTTCTCTGTCCCGATACCACCCGGCCTACATCGTTTTATTGTTTCACACGAGCTGACAGAGAAACACGCTATTTAACCATTTAATTATCTATTTACGGATTCAATCAGCCAGCTAGCTAAATCAAGAAATTTAGACTGTAATTAAAGAAATAAGGAAGAGACACTAAGAACAGTTATTACTATTTTGAACCATCAGTGATGGAAGCGCATGACCTTTTTTGGAAAAAACTTATGAATGGTATTGTTTTTAAGCATAGGTGAAAATAAAACAGATCTCATTCTTTGTGTTGATTTAACTGTACAAATAATATTGGTAATATTGGTTAGTATTATTAACAAAATGAAAAATGTCAAGCATCACCTATCGTAAAATAACAGTGAGCAAAGAATTGCAGGGACACTTAATCAAATTATTTCATATTAGGAGGAAAATGGCTGAAGAAACACATTGCACTGTTGAATAGCAGGGAGAAAAAAAGCCAGATAAATAGATTCATATAGTGTGTGTGTGTGTGTGTGTGTGTGTGTGTGTGTATCGTGCGGCCTTGGTTCAATTATTCTGAACGGGTGAGGATAGTTTAGCCATGGAACCGTTTCACACCTCCTCATAAATAAATAGCTGTTCAGTTATTATTAAATACAATCGTTCTTTTCCCCTTTAATTAGCTATTTGGAGCAATGTGAAAAAAATAGAAAATAGCCTACTTTATATTATAATATATAAAAAAATAAAGGTTGTCACTAAACTATTAATAAAATATTTTTTCTCCTAAAAAGGTATAGATAGTTATTTAATTTGTAATGTAAAAAATTCGAACAATTTCAAATTATCTAAAAAATCAGTCATAAATAAACTTCCCTTAAAATAGTTCTCAAAACAGAGGTATGCAGTGTTATTTAAAAAGTAAAACTTTCTCCATAAGTAAATTTTAAAACAAATCCTTAGACATTTTTGAAAAATTTCTAATTTTTAAATATCATTCAGATCTTTTTAGTTATATTTAAAATAATAATTTCTCCTTGAGGTATGAACATATAACCCCTACATATAACGTTTGAGGTAAATCCATTAAACCATTTCAGGTGTAAACCCAAGTAGAAAGACAGACAAATAGACGGATGAACAGACAACCTGAAATACAGAGCGATGGAGGGGCTAGTTGAATCGCTAAACTTTTATTATACTGGGGACACGTGAAAGGTGATTAAAATGTTCACGATTACAATACTGTATCTACTTGAGAAAGAAAAATGCTAGCGATATACACTTTAAGTGGATTGCGTTCACAAAATGAAACTATTGTAAAGTACACCTGAAGACTGAACAATATCGTCCTTGACTCAGATCCAAACAACCAATATTACATAGCTCACTTCTGACTTGTACCAATTCATAAACCTGAACTCTTCATACCATCAAACTTTAAGATAGCCCTCAACGGAAATACAACAGTAGCTACACCATCCTAACAAGAAGAAACCAAACTTGACTGTGTCCTTAAGTTGGTCCCACACAACCTTAGCCCTCACCTGGAAATGTAAGGCTAGTGAACTGAACACGTAGGTTAGCTACACCTTACACATAAGCCACGTATTTACACTCTGTACTTAGACTGCAACAGTCTTCAAACACTGCCCCTTAGCATCTAGAGTCTCTACAGTCTGTACCTAGCTGCAACAGTCTATAAACCATAATCCTAAAACTAACAAGTACTTATAACCTGCACAGATAAACCACAGGTCTTTCCACCTTGCACCCAAAGAACACGAGTCTCTCCACCTTGTAGCCAAAGAACACTAGTCTATCCACCCTGCAGCCAAATAATACGAGTCTCTCCACCGTGCACCCAAAAACACGAGTCTCTCCACCCTACACCCAAAGAACACGAGTCTCTCCACCCTGTAGCCAAAGAACACTAGTCTATCCACCCTGCAGCCAAATAATACGAGTCTCTCCACCTTGCACCCAAAGAACACGAGTCTCTCCACCCTGCAGCCAAAGAACAATAGTCTCTCCACCCTACACCCAAAGAAAACGAGTCTCTCCACCTTGCACCCAAAGAACACGAGTCTATCCACCCTGCACCCAAAGAACACGAGTCTATCCACCCTGCATCCAAAGAACACTAGTATCTCCACCCTGCACACAAATAACACGAGTCTCTCCTCCCTGCAGCCAAAGAACACGAGTCTCTCCACCCTGCAGCCAAAGAACAATAGTCTCTCCACCCTACACCCAAAGAAAACGAGTCTCTCCACCTTGCACCCAAAGAACACGAGTCTATCCACCCTGCACCCAAAGAACACGAGTCTATCCACCCTGCATCCAAAGAACACTAGTATCTCCACCCTGCACACAAATAACACGAGTCTCTCCTCCCTGCAGCCAAAGAACACGAGTCTCTCCACCCTGCAGCCAAAGAACACTAGTCTCTCCACCCTGTAGCCAAATAATACGAGTCTCTCCACCTTGCACCCAAAGAACACGAGTCACTCCACCCTGCAGCCAAAGAACACTAGTCTCTCCACCCTACACCCAAAGAACACTAGTCTCTCCACCCTACACCCAAAGAACATGAGTCTCTCCACCTTGCACCCAAAGAACACGAGTCTCTCCACCCTGCAGCCAAAGAACACGAGTCTCTCCACCCTGCACACAAAGAACACGAGTCTATCCACCCTGCAGCCAAAGAACACTAGTCTCTCCATCCTGCACACAAAGAACACGAGTCTATCCACCCTCAGCCACATCCCGCCACCCCAAACCAGCCTCGAGGTCACGGACTAATGAACGGGCCAGGCCACACGATGTTAGGAGCTCGTAAAAGAGATAGAGCCGCCAGCCATCGCATCATCATTTCCCCGTGCGCTTCACAACGTGCCAGGCCGGTATTACAAACAGGGATGGGATTAACAGACATAAAAAGTACCGCAGACAAGCTCCATAATTAACACAACAGTCCACGACACCCCATAAACCCGAGAGGGAGGGAGGGTCATTGCGGGAAGAACCACTATACGAGGAACTGCTGTTTGGTATTACCCTTTTTTATTCGCACCGGTCATATAGTCCAGTTTACCAGAGACGAGAGGTTAAGGTTCGAAACCCGGGCGCGTTTGATGAGGGTGGTTTGTTTTCTTAAATGGTTTCCCAACAACTCTCCAAATAAATAAGGGTAAGTAAGTCTACCATCATCATTCCTAGTCAATTAGAGAAATGTTCCCTAAGCCGTTCTCGACACCCAGATGTACTTTATGGATAATTTAAAAATTAAAAGAAGTCGACAACGACAATAATCTTATGTTCAACTTCTGCTTGAACTTCGATTCGTGTATAAGGCTAAGGACGTACTTGTGACCTGGTCGCAAGCACTCGGAGACTTGTTTTATATGCAAGTGGCCATTCTAGGCGACAGCGACCTGGTCGCAAGTATGTATATAGTCCAAGAAGTGCTCACGACTAAAATATAAAATAGAACACATTGGTTGTAATGAGAGGTGGCCAGACTGGAGCGAGCGCTCGAGCCGGTACAGTCTAGTTTACAGGCGCTAGGCAATATTATTGTATATTGGTTCATTGAGTGCTAGGAAAACTTCTCATTTTGACATTTTTATTACTTGCTACTAACGGCCTAATTTAATTGGTAAGATCATAAACCATACCTCTCTATATATATATATGTGTGTGTGTGTGTGTGTGTTAAAATACTTCAACATTATCAAAGTAGGCCTTTACAAATAAGAATCACCACTAGCGTGGAGAGAGGATGGGTAAATCACAACAATAAATCACTTGTTAAAAACCACCCTCAGTTCACAGATCCAAGATTCGGAGCCTCCTCGTCAACAACTATCGAGAGCTATCCGCTAATCACGCGCGCGCTCGCTCGCACTCTTGTCAGTCTGGCCGAACCCTAATGCCAGCCGCAGCATCCATCAACATCGCGGAGGAACACCCCATTGAGGTTTAGAACAAATTTTAAAATCTGTTGTTTTTTTTTTGTCTACCCTCTCTTCGAACATGAATTCAATCTAAACTTCAAAACAAAGTTATGTCCCCCTCCCGTAAGAGCGTGTTTCATTAGAAAAGTAAACAATCGGGAACCGGTACGGTGGTCCATGAGGTTCGAGATGATTAGCCCGAGGGGTTAACTCCCAGCAACAAGATGGAGGATTTCAGCCAGCCCGCTGACCGGGGCCGTCAATATCCAGGTACTAGCCGCACGCGCACATAATACTTCAGCGGGTAGTATTTCGTGAGTCGAAAGGGACAAGCAGCATGTTTTTAAGATAAGGCTTAGTATTTTTTTAGTTGTTTGGAATTTAATAAAAGTTGAGTATATGAATAAATTAAAATATGTTTTTAGGTTTTCACAGTTGTGTCTGGTTAGAAACTAGAGCCTATTAGGCACTAGGAACATTTCCCCGGAAACATTGCTTGCCAACATGTCGCCAACATGTTGCCCTCGTTTCCAGAGATGCAAGTGCCGAAATGTCTTCAAATAAGTGAGAAAAGTGACAAGAAGCCGTAAAAGAGTGATTAAAAAGTGACTTTAGAGGTGATTAAAAATGATAAGAATATCCCAGCAGTATAAATCATGTATGTGTATTTTGCCCCTATCAAGAATACGAGTTAAAAACAAAAGTTTAACTTAACATTAAGAAAATCACCAAAATAAATTTAAAAATAATTGTAATTTGAGCTTTTTCATAAATTTTCTTCTTTCAGTGTATTAATTTTCCTTCCTCTTTTTATCATCAATTTTTCTTTTATTGTCTTCCAGGTAATTTTGATAGCTTTTGTGAGCACTTTGGCAAGAGCTAATAACTGTCTTGTAATAGGCACAACCTCTGGTTGGTTATTATTCAGTTGTAATGCATATTTTGTAGTTAGACATGCATTTAATGTATGTCCTGACATTTGGGCCCAATCTTCTGTGAGTACTCTACTGGAGGAGGAAAACCTTCTTTCAACGTTCAAATTTCCACGGGAAAGAAATAGGTAAACTTTTACAACTTCACATTCAGTTGGATATTTTTAGTTTTCAGCTAGATTATACAATATGAAAAAATTGTTCCAAAATTCTTCTACTCTAACACCTTCATTTTCATGAATTTTGTCCTCCAGCTGCAAAAGCTTCCACTCATCAATCAACCTATCTTCAGGAACATTAAATAGATTACCATAGTTCAGTTATAAATACGGTTAAATATTCTTAACACCACAAGAACTAATTCGCTCAAAACCTTCCTTCTGTTAAAAATGAAACAGTGAAAATAAAAATACTGTACATTAATACAGCTTTGTATAATCAGGGTGGCTACAAAATATATTTTACAAAATTCCCTGACTTTTCCAGGTTTTTCAGGCAACCTTTTTCAATTTTTCCTGACTACTTTTTTCCAGTTTTAATGGTGGATGATGACTTTTGTTTTATTTATTATTGATCACATATTAAAAAAGTTTGTATCCACTAAACAAACTGTTTTATTAGTTATTTTAAAAATTAAGATGTTATTTTATTTAGATATTATTAACTTTTGTTTTAGTGTTTAGTTGCGAAATTAATGGGATATTTTAGACATATTTTAAATTCCCTGACTTTTCCTTATTTTTAGTTAAATTCCCTGACATTTCCCCGTTTTCCCTGTCATCCAAAAATTCCCTGACTTTTCCAGGTTTTCCCTGCCTGTAGCCACCATGATAATTCCAAAACAAAAACTGTGTATTGAACATTTTTTTGAAAACATTATAAATAATTAATAATAAAATTATGTTTTTTCTTAGCACTGTATCTTACTAACCGTCAGAGTTATTTGCTTATATACTAATTTACGCTAATGGGTTATGGATGAGAAAGGTTGAATTTTGAGGAAGTGCGCCCAAATTTGTATAAGAGAGTAGAAAACCGTTCCGGAAAAACCACCCTCAGTGCACCCGACTGGGATCAAACTCCGATATCCTCGTTCTCGGCAGTCTAGTCTATTGTAAGATTAGCCACCTTAGACCATGCGGCCACCAAAGTAATAAAGCAGCAATGTAATATCAAGAAAAACCATTAGTAGTCTATTGTTTTTAAGAAAACCCCTCAGTTTCTGATAATTAAGATTTACTTTAAATGATGGCAGCAAAAATCAACAGTAAAAACTAACAAGTGGGCGATATTATGCAGATATTAGGTTTATATTACATTCAATGTGTCTGTATTATATTACTAAATGATGATCTTCCTTGTTGAAAAACTCTTAAAACTGGTAAGTAAGCCTAATAAATGTGTTTATAAAAGTGACTAAAAGTGAGGTTTTTTTTAAAAAAAAAGAAGTTATTTTAAGTGACTAACAAAGAGAAAAGTGACAAAAAGTGATAAAAGTGACCGAAGTAGGACTGTGTAGAGTGTTAGTAGGACTGTTTAGAGTTTTAGTAGGACTGTTTAGAGTTTTAGTAGGACTGTTTAGAGTTTTAGTAGGACTGTTTAGAGTTTTAGTAGGACTGTTTAGAGTTTTAGTAGGACTGTTTAGAGTTTTAGTAAGACTGTTTAGGGTGTCTTCTGATCAATTCTTACGATTTCAAAATTGTAAGGTATGCTTCACCCGAGGGTAATTTAATTAAACCTAAAGTGTTTTTAATACTACGTCTTACTAACCAACCGGGCTATACACATATTTACTAATTACGCTAATAGGTTAGTGATGAGTAAGGTTGAATATAGAGTAAGTGAAACCACATTTGCGTAGAGATGGAGTGAAAACCCATTTAGAAAAAACCACCCCAGTTCACCCGACCGAGATTAGAACCTTGATCTCCCCGTCCTCGGCAGTCTAGTTTAACATGAAACTAGCTCGTTAGCTAACTACGCCACCAAGGCGGGTTTTTGTGTAGAAACTTATGTCTTATGAAATATAATCACATTTTTATTTCAAATTTAAATATTTGAAGGGAAAAAAAAGTTCAATTCAGGGTGGCCACTCAAAAAATCTTAAATAAAATTCCAAAATAATTTCCGGTTTTCCTAGAAAAATAATAATAATAATTTTTCCAACCATTTAAAAGTCATTTCCTCCGGTTCTGAGACTTTGAACAAATGAATGCGAATGAAAATATTTTGCAAAATGTGAGCTAAGCAAGTAAAGTATTATTTCTACCCAATGCCCAGACTAGTAGATTATTGGAATCCTGTCATATTTGTACACTCAATAACGTCACGTAAGGGTATGTTGTATGGGAAGTGGGTATTGAAAGAGCTCCTCAGACGAATATTTTAAGACATGTCCAAGAGCATTTTAATTTCTGATCCATCATAACAATTCTGAAAAAGTTCCTGTACTAAATGTTAGTCTTCTGGCATTCTTTAAAATGATGTGGGCGGCACCCACGGCTTTTTGAAAATATAGATAATGTGTTTCTTTAAATATTTACTGACATCAATGTGAAATGACGATCACTAAGTCTGGCCACTTTTTTGTCACAGGGACTGTACTTTATAGTTATGTTTAACTTCGATTAATAGGACTAACAAACAAGTGGCCCATGGCGGGTCTTAGAAGGTCGAAGTGAAGATGCTGAACTGTAGGAATATTGACAGAAACCTCCAACAAACAGAACAGATCTATCTAGCTAGACATCTATCGAGCTATGCAAGACCAATTTAAAACCATCATATATAAAGATATTTAGGTGATAATTTACTGTTAATATTATCAATTTACAATCGTCCTAAGTTAATTTCACTCGATCTATTACGACTAATAAAGCATACGATCAAGAAGTTGTGTTCGATTGTAATTGAAGAAAATGTGTGTACAAATAATCAAAATAAATATTTCAAAATTCACACAGAAGAGAAGTAAAACTAAATCGTGTGATTATTTTCCCAAATAAAACGATAAACTATGTCATTACAATTCCTATTTATATAAATTTTAATAATTTGTCGTATTTAATTCATAAGGCTACGTGACATATTTTAAATTTTCAAGACATGCCCATATAACCCGAACAAAAAACCTGGTTATAAAAAAAATTACGTTGCAGGTTGGACATAGTAAAATTACAAACAAAAAATAATAACACTAACTCCAATGGTGGAAACCAAGTATTTATTTTATGAACACATGTTATATTATGCGAGGTGTCAAACGCAATGATTACACACACAAACACACACACACACGTCAGTTCGACATGTGTGCATAGCCGTGGAACTCACTGTACATCACTAAACGAACGTCACTGATGCGAGAGTCGCAGGTCCCGGACGCTTCAAGAGACGGCGAGCGGCCGACTAACAGGGGCGCGTCCCACCCATGGAGGGGAGCGCTGGATGCCCCCCCCCCTCCATCCAGGTACGCTAGCTCAGCCGTCGAGCAACCATCAACACATCACTGTTACATTTCTCGCATCTAGGGACTTCCACGATAGTAGGTCTACCTACATTTATCAACCCTTATTAATTTAAGGAAGAAATAGTTTTAATAGGAGTAAATAGAGATATTAAGTAATACATGTCATTTAATTATAACTATGTATTTATAGTCCAAGCATTACCCAGCATTTTGAAATAAATAGTCGATAAACTTGTGAATTAATCCCCTGAGTAACGGGAACAGGAATGTAGACTCTCTAGCCAGGATGTAACAATAATGTAAACTCTCTAGCCAGGATGTAACAAGAATGTAGACTCTCTAGCCAGGGTGTAACAAGAATGTAGACTTTCTAGCCAGGGTGGAACAAGAATGTAGACTCTCTAGCCAGGGTGGAACAAGAATGTAGACTCTCTAGCCAGGGTGGAACAAGAATGTAGACTCTCTAGCCAGGGTGGAACAAGAATGTAGACTCTCTAGCCAGGGTGGAACAAGAATGTAGACTCTCTAGCCAGGGTGGAACAATAATGTAGATTCTCTAACCAGGATGTAACAAGTATGTATACTCTCTAGCCAGGGTGGAACAAGAATGTAGACTCTCTAGCCTGGGTGGAACAAGAATGTAGACTTTCTAACCAGGATGTAACAAGAATGTAGACTCTCTAGCCAGGGTGGAACAAGAATGTAGACTTTCTAACCAGGATGTAACAAGAATGTAGACTCTCTAGCCAGGGTGGAACAAGAATGTAGACTCTCTAGCCAGGGTGGAACAAGAATTTAGACTCTCTAGCCAGGGTGGAACAAGAATGTAGACTCTCTAGCCAGGATGTCACAAGAATGTAAACTTTTTAACCCGGGTGTAATATGAAGGGATGCTAGAACTGAATAGGATATATTATTATTGGAAACATTCAAGCATACTTTGCACTTGTAATAATTATTGTTATGTTCCAACACAAAAAATATTTGTTTAAGCAATAGTTTGTATCAAATAGTATAAATGCGTCAACTTTGAACAATCGAAGTAATCTATTTTATTACTTTTGAGCTACGAAGATAAATTAAGTTCAAAAGTAGGTATGAGTTAAAGGAGCAATATTGTATAATAATACAAGCCAGTTTATCATAATTTTTTTAAATTCCATAAATTATTACTTAAATAAAAAAAAAGCTGGAAAAGGAAGTGTGTGATAAAATCTCAGTTCGGCCCAAACGCCGTGAGATAGATTAACTAGACTATAGGTATTACTTCAATGCTGTGCGGGTCAGTTTAAAGTCGCTTTGAAAGGGGATTCAAAATAGGTTTGCTGAGTGAGATCACCAAGACATATCAACCCTCACCGGTGGATTTGTGGGCAAAGACGTCAGTCTTGTCTTGTCAAATTTACCAGTGAAAGGGAGGGGCAGGGTTCGAATCCCAGTCGAATGATATGAGGTGAGTTTTCTCCCTTTATCTCTGCAAACATTTCGAAATAAGATGAACAATGTGAACTACGATGTAAATTTGTGTTTGGCACAGTAATGAATATTAAATCGAATATCTGAGGCCTGAAAGTTTTTGTCTTAGATAATTATGTTTGAATAAGACGAAAATAAATAGTAGTTGTTACCAGTAAAACGTACTCAAACATTATAATTAAGGTTCGTATTACCATTCTGCTAATAGGTCGAATCGAAAAGCTCAAATGGAATTCAATAACTCTGTCCCTTCATCACGTGATTATTTTTCAAACCTTCTATAAAGGTTTTGAAGCGCTAAATGCCAAACTCTGTATTAAATTACGACTCCCGTAAGAATTTCAATTATATATCCTTACAGCGCATGGTTTTCGTAGGAAGGGCCTCTAAGAAATATTATTATTAGCACCGCGCCTTACTACCCGTTCGGGTTATACGCACTTACGCTAATGTGTAATGGTAGGATGATTGTGAGATGAAATGGAGGACCTACAGTTTAATGTGGGATCCGAACCACGGTGGAGGCCTGGCATTCCTCACATTCACAAGATGTGATTAATACACGTCTTGTTAGAGGTATTTAAAACTGAATAATTAGTCTTTATGGGTAAATATTTGAAGTGGTTACAATAACCGATGTTTTTGGAGTTCTTCTCTTTAGTTATTATCCTATACAAAGCCAGGGTTACCACAAGTTTCTTAATACAAAATTTCCCTTGTTTTCCAGAAAAAAATCCGTTTTGTTTTTTTTTTCAAAACTAAACAATGATGTACAGAGGAATAAAGATTCAAATTTTATAAAAACAGCTAATATTAAATCATGTAATTGATAATCAAAGCTTGCTGATAAACAATCTTTCACAGAGTGTTCAAGAGCTAGAACATGTTTGAATTAGCGTGCCTAGCTCCTTAATAAGCTTTATTTCCTAAACAAATAAAGTTTACTTAAAAATTTAGGAAAATGTTAACTCCTCAAATGTTATACGTTTTCCAGATTATACCATTAACTTTCAGTGTCCTCGATAAAAACGTAAATATTAATCCAGGTGAAGGATGAGGAGGATAACCATGCCAGTTCAAATTCTGGTCATAAAAGTATAAACAATTCTGGCATAAGGTCTGAATAACTTAATTCTTTCAGACAACGGTGCTGATTCTGAATACGTTCCTTTGATCAAAATAAAGGATCAATTCATGACCACAATAGTTAAAAAAAAAAAAACTTTTGAAAATGCCTTTAAAACTTTTCACCCAATTTAAAATGATGACACGCTATTGATGAGATAATGGTCGCGCTCACGCACTAGGTTCAAAGTACAACCACATCCCCGGATCTTATTCAGGGTTAGTTACACAAACAATATAATAATAATAATAATAATAATAATAATAATAAGCACCGCGTCTTACTATACGTTCGAGTTATACGCTTAAGTACTAATTACGCTAATGGATTAGGAATTTGGGGGGTTGAATTTAGAGGAAGCGAACCCGCATTTTGCGTGGAGGGAGAGTGGAAAACCATTTAGGAAAAGCCACCCCCAGTTCACCCAACCGAGATTCGAACCTCGATCTCCCCGTCCTCGACGGTCGAGCTCAATACGACTAGCGCGTTAGCCAACTACGCCACCGAGGCGGGTCACACACAATATGAAAGAAATTAAAACCCCCATATTAAAAAAATATATATGTTACGAGATTCATCGTTTCAGTGAAAACTAAAACAAGGTTTCTAATTTACTAGACAGAGAGGGGATCAAAGGTAAACATGTCGACTGACGCACGTACACACAAACAGAATAAATAAAACATCAGTTGAGAAACAAGAGCGGCATTAAAAACATTTAAAAAAATATATGAAATAGTAATAAACAGGGTGGGGGGGGGCAAGGGAGAAGTAAAACGTCATCGTAAAAACTGGAGAGTAGTAAAGACTGGTGATACATGCGGATAGAACAGAAATATTATAAATAAAAGAAACGGAACAAGAATGTCTGTCGCAGTAACAACCGGACATGGCCGCTGTTAAAGAGTTAACGGAGGAGGAAGGATATGTTATTGAAAGTTGCCACGAGGTTCTCACTGTAGGGACCATCTGGGATCAAGAAACAAATCTTTTTGTTTGTTTTTTTAACATTATTATTATTATTATTATTATTATTATTATTATTATTATTATTATTATTATTTAGCACCGCGTCTTACTACCCGTTCGGGTTATTCATTTAGGAAAAACCACCCCCAGTTCACCCGACCGAGATTCGAACCTCGATCTCCCCGTCCTCGGCAGTCGGGCTTAACACGACTAACACGTTAGCCAACTACGCTACCGAGGCGGGTTTTTTTTTAACATGAATTGAAATGTGATTGTGTGTCATGAGTCACTGGTATCTGGGGTCTCACAACTTTAATGGACAAAAACCATTTATCGTACCCGTTTCGTTGAGCTAGGATTACACTCCCAATTTTAATTTGGAAAAAAAATAATTCATCAATTTTCAGGTTTTCAATAATAAACTTTGAATTTTCGCTTACCTGTTCCATAAAAATGGATTAATATATTGCCATTTTTTTTAGTAACGTTGCAATTTAAAAAAAACTAAACAGCAAAAGTAAGTTTGTCAAAATTAAATTTAAATGCAAATATCACAGTTGTAGGACGTGATAAAAATACAGGGTGGGGGGAGGCGTTTATCAACACAGACGTCACCTATGACGTCATTTGCCAATCTCAAAGTCATTTATCTCTGGAAGTCTGTGGTAAGTTTAATTTTGGTTACAAAAATGCTTTTGTTTGGCAGTCTTCAACGGTTTATATTTTAAGGAGAACCATAAGACTGCCGAACCATTGTCATGTATCGCTAATTCTACATGCATTATTATTATTATTATTATTATTATTAGCACCGCGTCTTACTACCCGTTCAGGTTGTACGCACTTACGCTAATGTGTAATGGTAGTCTAATGTGTAATGGTAGGGTGATTGTGAGATAAAATGGAGGACCTACAGTTTAACGTGGGATCCGAACCACGGTGGAGGCCTGGCAATCAACAAAACAGTTATGATAGCACTAACTGTAACATCGTTATAGTATTATTTTAACTTTGCGCCTAACTAACGTATTTCTACCACTAATCTGCATGAAAGAGATATCAGTTCAGTTTCAGTTGGGATAGGATGTATTTGTATTTAGTAATAATCCGACGGACAGTACGAAATGTCAAGCATGTTCCGGTCGTAAGGAGAGGGCACCTTTAGCTCTAGCTGGCCCTCACCCCCAACCTTTGAATGTCAGGAGGGTTGCATCTTGACAATCTCTTACCACAACAGCTGCAGCTGGAGGGACACGACTAACGATGAACAACTGGAGAGAGATTGTAAATATTTACAAACAAGGTGTTTGTATGAATATTATACCGGGTGTTCATTTGAAAATTCTCTTCCCAAATATCTAAAAAACAATACATTACAGAAAAAAAATCTTTTCAACAAAAGTTGTTTGGTACTGAGGTGGAAGTAAGGTGGTAAGGCTGGTATGACCTTGGGTGGCATCGCTAAGGTGATGTTGAGGTCACTTTGATTTTTTTCCCAAACAAGACTCCTTATTTTTATTACATATTGCCATTATGCAATTTTCAAAATGGTAGTTTTTAAGCTTTTCAAAATAAAAGCTATCATGAGAAATGCGCCCCACAAGTTCCTGAGTTGCCGGCAACGGGCGCGGCATTAGAATTGGGCGTATTTAAACATAGCTCGGGAAGGTACAAAGGTTTGTGTACTCGCACATGTGGGTTTGTTCAAGTTTGTGTGTATTTAGAAAATAATTGATAAAAACACGTTTTTAAATATAACTTTAAGGAGGTTTTTTAAATGATCTCCATTTTGAGCTAAACAATTATATAGTCTATTTTTGAATTGACTTTTGACGTGGAGGCGGTTCCTGTTGAAAATTGAAAGTTATGGCCCTAAGTAGCATGTGAAAAATAATGTTGTGCCTTTGTCTGGTGTGACAACATTTTCATTCTAAGCTGCCATACTAACACGGTATATAGATTATATAACCTGAATATGATTCAATGAACATGGTATGTAGATTATAAACGTATGTAAAGTTACTAACTTGTTCCTGATTCTCTCCAACATTACCTGTAATCACTGCAGCCGAAACATATAGCCACTGTCGGAGGTCTTTCGACTTCACAAGCACATCTTACCTGGAAATAAACAAATTCACATTCATTTAGTAATAGTTCAATAGTTACTGAAAAATTACATTTATGGACATTATCAGCGGTGAGGGATGGAACTTTTAAGCTTATTCATAGAAAATACTCCCAAAACAAACTTAGTAAACCTGAAAAGGCTTGGCCTAATACTAATAATTTTTTTTTTTAATTTAGCACCGCGTCTTACTAGCCTTTCGGGTTATACGCTTCAGTACTATTTACGCTAATGGGTTAGGAATTGGGAAGGTTGAATATAAATGAAGTAAACCCGCATTTGCGTGGAGGGAGAGTGGAAAACCATTTAGGAAAAACCACCCCTAGTTTACCCGACCGAGATTAGAACCTCGATATCCCCGTCCTCAGCATTCTAACTCAACACGACTAGCGCGTTAGCTAACTACGCCACCGAGGCGGGTCTAATACTAATAAATAGTACAGTAAACTACAGGTACATGTTAATCTAGTTCTAGGTCAGTGAAGTCAAACAGTAATGGAGGCCACCCCACTTTCCAGCAGTGAGCTCGGAGCTATGAAATAGATATACAATGCATGTATTTAGGGTTTCAAATTTAAAAAATAAATACTAAGCACACTTTAATATAATATTTTCCTTCACCCATCTTCTTATCCAGAGAAAAATGCACCCTTTTATGGATTATTATATTCGTATTTATTCAAAATATGTTCTTGTGATAATGAGATGTAAAAAGAAACACATCAGAATACTGTAAGAATCTTATAATTTTAATTTCTTATATCAAGAGAAAGTATTGTAATCGTGAGATTTTCTGACCTCAAGATTATGATGGATATATACTTTTTTTTGTGTTCTAAACTAAAAAAAAGAGTGAATTGTTCAGTGATGTATGTGCCAATGTATAGTTTGTTTGTCTGGCCGTCCCTGGCTACAGATCTGAAACAGTTTGATAAATTTTGTTCGAACTTGATATCTATATGTTATAGGGCAATACCAAAGGACTTTTTATTTTTTATTTTGTCCTTAGCCCTTAAATTAAGGGTAGTTTTCGTCTTCTTAAGTCAACAACTAGAATGCTGATTTGATGTGATTTCTATCCATCTGGAGCTAAATATACTTAGACCTTCAGCTGGTTAGTGCAGCCTGCACCGTCTGGTAGAAATAACATGCACTAGGAGAGTTTAGGAGGTTTAGTGGTTTCCTGTTATGGTATTGTTTTTAAGATGTGGCTAAATGTTGTACACGAATATGTGAATAAGATAAACATTAAGATTTTTAAGAATAAAAAATTATGTATGACTCGGTGTATGGATGTTGTTGAATCGAAGGGAGTATGCAAGGACAGGGAAGTGTGGAGAAAGTTAGTGAGGATGGATTAAGTACCGAGTTGTGTTTTGAGCTATATGCACAGTTTATTGCCTACCCTGTAAGGGAACGGGGTGATTAGACATGTATGTACGAGTATGTTTAACATGCACTTTCTAAACCGAATGTTTATATCAACACACGAGAATTTCTATAAGCGAGAGAGAAATGGCCTACCAATTTATCCGAAAAGGTATTTCCACATACCTTCCAGGGTTATTTTACACGCCACAATCGACTTGAGACCGACGGCTTAACTTCCCCTCTGAAAGGAGATGAGTTACGGATATTTATCGCTCATGAAAAACCGTCGACCTCAGTTAGGTTTGAACCCACTAAAATTGGGTCCTGAGGTGAGAACTTTACCCCAAGACCACTGAGGTCAACCAGGGTAGTTTACTGATGAATATTTTTTTTTACTGCAGTTTATTCGTAAATTGCTCCAAAGATTTTGTTTAATAGTCGTATATTTAATTTTTGGCAAGAATTATTTTTAATCACCACATCTTACTACCCGTTCGGGTTTATACGTCTATGTACGAATTAGGCTACACTAATGTGTAAGGATTAGGAAGGTTGAATTTGAAGTTCATCCGCATTTGTTTGTATGGAGCTAGAGTGGGAAACCATTTAGGGAAAACCACCCACATCACACCCAACAAGGCTCGAACCCCGAGCTCTCAATTTTCGGCAGTTTAGTCTATTGGTGAGGTGGCACCTCAGACCATGCGGCCATCGAAGCGTGTAGCAAGAAGATGTCATAGCGTCATGGTGTCTACTCAACTTGACCAATGAAATTCCCGACTTTTCGCCTGATAATCTCCTAAAATTCCCGACTCTAAAGTATGTCACATCCTTGTACCACCCTTTCACGTTTTTTTATTAATCTTTTTATGAATAATAAGTTTTAGAACTTAAATAAACATGTATTTTATTTGTATTAATATAGTCTACTAGTAATTGGAAAATTATAAAAAATATTGCATAGCTATAAATAAATAAAGACAGTTTTAATTACATTGTAATTTACTGATTTAATGTTTATCATACTTCATATTTTGAGTAAAAAACATCCCAGATTTTTTTTATTTTACCAAATTCCCGACTTATGCCCGTTTTTTCCCGGTTAGTTCCAGTTTTCTCGGATGGTAGAAGCCCTGTTGTTATTACTAAGAGCATAGTTTTGAACATTTTGTTTTGTTCTAAGCTATAAAGCACAATATGAGAACGTTTGTTCGATTATGTCATCCCAATGTGCCCTTGAAGTGTCCTTGGATAATTTAGAAGAGAAGAATCTAGCCATTCCTATGGCAGTGGTTTTCAAACTGTGGTATGTACACCCTCAATAGGGGTGAGGGAGGGGGGGCACTACAGATCTATTACCCGCCTCGGTGGCGTAGTTGGCTAACGCGCTAGTCGTGTTGAGCTCGATCGCCGAGGACGGGGAGATCGAGGTTCGAATCTCGGTCGGGTGAACTGGGGGTGGTTTTTCCTAAATGGTTTTCCACTCTCCCTCCACGCAAATGCGGGTTCACTTCCTCTAAATTCAACTCTCCCAATTCCTAATCCATTAGTGTAATTAGTACTTAAGCGTATAACCCGAACGGGTAGTAAGACGCGGTGCTAAATATTATTATTATTATTATTATTATTATTATTATTACAGATCTATTAGGGACACGACAAAATAATTGAGTGATGTTGGTCCTTTTTTTGATCCTAGTAGATTGAATTTGAGTCGGATTTAAAAAAAATCTTTCTTCATAACAAGCTCAACGTTATGGGTTAAATACAAAATTAATAAAATAATATTGGATTGGTATTTTTAAACACGTTTTTTCTCAATTTATACTGATAAGATACTTTTATAAAAGTTTAATTGAGATAAGAGTAGGCTTATTTATTTTTGTAGCCTGACATGGAATATATATAGATATATAACAGACTTTTTTTGATAACAGTAAAATATTTGAGTAAAGTAAATAGTTTTAAGCTGCCGATAAAGGAGAGGTGAGGGTTTAAATCCCGGTTGTGTGTACTGAGGCTGTTTATTCCTAAATGGGTTTCCATTCTTTTCCAAGCAAATGTAGGTACACTTCCTCTAAAATTAAACCTTTCTTTTCCCTAATAAATTAACTAGCGTAAATACTTAATATGCGCAGTGCTAAGATAAATGTTAAAAAACTACATCAGTGCGATTATGGAAAAGGGTTTTAATTAATTCGTATATTTAAAATAATCTTGTGGTACATGAGATCAGCGTTTGTAAATGAGGGGAGGGGGGGTACGCAATAATGGAAAAGGTCCTATGGGATGAAAGTCCTACAATCTGATGCTAACAGGTCTGGGTATGTTTCCCGGAGGAGCGCAGCCAGCACAGCTGACTCGAGCCCGGGGTAATGATACCACCCCAGTCAATTGTCTGCTATCTCCTAGCTTATTTCAGCTTGCTTGGCAAGGGGGCCCGTTGTTCCCCCGGCTATTACGCCACTGCTCCTATATTCTTATCGCAGGGCTACCACCACATTTATAATCAAGTTCCTCTAGTACGATTCATTTAGAACGCACATTTATTATATCTAACATTTCGCTATAATTGAATAGTAGTGGAAATAATAGAAGGCTTAATAAACCCAAGCTACCCCCTTCAGTGGCCACACGGTCTGAGGCGTTTCACTTGCAATATACTAGACTGCCGAGGACGCGGGGAGATTAGGGTTCGATCCCAGTTGGGTGTACTTGGGGGTGGGTTGTTCCTAAATGGTTTCCCACTCTCCTTCCGCCCAAATGCGGGTACACTTCCTATAAATTCAACCCTCCTAATCCCTGACACATTAATGATATTAGTCCATGGGGTATAATCAGGACGAGTATTGAAACGTGGTACCGTTAGTTAAAAATAAAATAAAAAATAAACCAGAAATTATTTTTTCTAGCATAAGAAGAGGTCCCAAGGCAATTGACTAGTAGGAGAGCAAACAGGGGAAGAGTAAAATACAAAATTCTAATGCAATGTTTCGTGATACCGTATTAAATTTAAACATTAGATTCAAAAATAACTATTATGTTCCATTACTAGTTATTTTTCGTTTCTAGGGTTTTAGGTCTTAATGATAAACCAAAATATATAAATATATGGACTTTCCAAAGGGAAAAATTCTAACTTTTAAAAAATGTTTACAAGTCTACAAAGAGATGTCATAAAAAAAGTTTTGAGTTCATTCCAGTAAACACCAAACTCGTGCAATGTTAAAAGTTTTATCAATATTTTAAACCTAAGAGCAACATCTGATTGAGAATCTCAGATACTTTGGCAACCCCCTTAAAATAATGTGTTTGGATAAAGTATTACTAAAAGAGCTATAATGGAATACAATGGAATCGCCACGCTGTTTTCTATCGCATATTAAAACCCTAACTTTCCCGTCACAATAGAATAGCGATGGGAGGCAATATTGAAGGGGTCTCAGCTTCAAGTCAAGGCTACTACCCTCACATTAAAGTCTTTTTATAGACAGAAACAAAACATTTGAATAAGCATATAATATTTTCAATTTGCATTATAACTAATTTGAATTATATTTTTGGGGGGGTATAAACTAAAAGTGATAATACCCGTAAGCAAATATTCCCAGAGATCATTGTCAGCAACCAAATAAGTGCCATAGCCTTCTAGTGTGAATAGGTCGTGGACCGTGTGACACTGCCACAAAGTATGTTTTTTCCCGTAAGGGGGCCGTCTAACCAAGAGCTGAAGACGCTCAAAATTGAGCCCCATGTTACTTAAGAGGTGAATTGTTGTTTCAAAACATGGTCCAACCAAAACGGAGGTGAAACGTATCAACATGTACCTTTAAATACAAACATTTTATATTTTACAGTCTAAAACTTAAATAATAAAACAGCAAAATTAGTCCATGTTCAAGGTCGTTCACCACAAAATGCCAGTCATGAGATTCAAGTAAATCATTAAAATATAGATATAGCTGTCCTCAAATAAAAAAAACTGCTATTTTTTATAAGCTCACAAAATAACATGTTAAAATAATTTTTAAGGGTTCTTTGATTAGTTTTGAGATTTATATAACCAACACAACAGTGTGAGAATATTGCATACCTCGAAGGAATTTGAGTCCAAAGCAAGGGTAGGAGAGTATTGATCCAATGTCACATCATAATATCCCTCGCGGCAGTAAGGGGGCATCAACCCCCCCGCATGTCACGGGGTCCCACGGGAGGTTATTAAGAAATTAACGCACCGTATCTTCCCCCCCCTCCCCCACGTAACATACCACTCCCCCTCGGTCTGCTAATTATCGAGTTGTCCCTCCCAAACGAGTCATACAAATATATATTTACTAGGGGATCGTTGCAGTTTTACTCTTGCTGTCCTTTATATAATAAATACTATTTTTATCTATAATATATTGCAAATACAATATTAATTGCATTCTTGATTTATTATTTATTCATATATTATAGTTGGTCAACCCATATTGCTACTTGAGCAGTGTCGTTCTAAAGAGGGCTGGTAGTAGTAGTAATATTAGTAGTAGTTATTTAACTGTATCAGGAGTACATATTTTTAATCAATAAACATGGTCCAGTTAAGCACAATGTGTTTGTCAGCCGGTACCTTACCATAAATACCATACATACATGTAATAGTGTAAATATATAATAAATAGATTTCATTCCTTAGGTCTATTCTTACAACTAACATAATTCTAATACTTAATTTAGTTCCTTAAATCTATTACATTTTATATTTTATCTAATATTCGAAAACCAGTCTCGAGTCCATTTCATATCTTATTTGTCATATTAGTCAATCTAGTATTATTATTTCCTTAAGTCTGTGAGCCAATTAGCCAATTTTTATTTCTCTTTTAACTTTTGATATTGTATCTATTCCCAAAAGGGTATCCGGTATCATGTTAAAAAGTGTTGGTAGTATTATATTCATGTGTTGTTTTCCGTATTTATTTATGTCTAAAGGTATTTTGTACTGTTTTCTGGTGGTGGTGGTGGTGGTGGTGGTGGTGGTGGTGGTGGTTCAGTATCATTTATATAAATCCAAACACAATATAAGTCACATCACAGTATATCACATGTGTCTAGTGTGTAAGATCTGGCATCTGTTAAGTTCAGCGCTTGTGAGCAGCGACTAAAAGACTTGGATAACCTCAAGGATCAAGAACAAGATGGACCTTGATGGAAATGTACCCGCAGGATAGAAACATACACGCAGCAGTCCCAGTAGGAATCTAGCCTGGGCCTCAGGTGTCGCCTGTGTAAAGCCCGACGGTAAGATGTTTCTTACTCCTTTAAAACCATTAAACTATTTATACGTTATTTTTGAAAGATAAGATTACAGCTGGAACAGGAATATTCTCGAGAAAGGATTACGGGTGCGCCGGAGGTGAGAGGAAAGGGCCACAAAGCGAGAGAAACTATTAAAGGGGCTGCCACGTGCAATATCGGCCATTCTCCCCTCACCACAATCATTTTTCTTGGATTGCTCCAC